>OZ017739.1:329449738-329599563 GCA_963969285.1 Odontomyia ornata
CCTACAACTTTTGTTTAAACTTTTTTTTCATACGACCAACCGTTTTGAAGGTAGAGCGCGAAGAGTGCACATCGTACAGTCATATACGGCCTAATGCAAGGTCAAGCGTGAGTTATGGTTATCAGTACGTTATAAAGTCAATTATTTACTTGGAAATTATAATTATTAAACAATGCCTATTATTTATGTACTAACTATTAATTATTTATATTTAATTAAAGTAAGTAACTTGATTATTTATATATAATTATTCATATTTAACTATTTAAGTATAAAATATTATTAATTCTGGATTATATATTTTAGTTTTATTTTTAGTTAACACGACATTATATATCTTTTCTTTAAAACGCGTAAATTTCTCAATACTTATATACCTGGAAATACTTGTCCCTACCCTATGCCCTTTTCTATTCATTGCCGGGACAGATGTTCTATAGTATTCAAGGCCACTCTCTCCACTTTGTATGAGTCAAGATTATTCGTTAGTTTGAAATTGTACCGTTGCAAATCAAGTTACTTACTTTAATTAAATATAAATAATTAATAGTTAGTACATAAATAATAGGCATTGTTTAATAATTATAATTTCCAAGTAAATAATTGACTTTATAACGTACTGATAACCATAACTCACGCTTGACCTTGCATTAGGCCGTATATGACTGTACGATGTGCACTCTTCGCGCTCTACCTTCAAAACGGTTGGTCGTATGAAAAAAAAGTTTAAACAAAAGTTGTAGGGAATTTTATAGCCTACAACTTTTATAATAAATGCAAATCTCATTTAACCGATAGGAAGCCAGATATTCGCGAAAAACCGATTTTTGTGACCTTTGACCTTGAATATCTTGAGACGCGGACACGATAACGATTGTGACTTTTGAGACAACATTTAGAATGACAAAACAAAGGTTCATACCAATTTGCAGCTTATTATCTTTCATTCCGAGGTGAAAGCCCTAATATGACTGGGCTAAATGGCGTGAATCGATAACTTGAATTATTCATCCAATACTTAGATATGAAGTCGTTCAAATTTATACAAAAGATGCACAGTTTCTTTCATAAGCACAGTGCAGCTGCCATTTTAATCTAGCTTAAATGATTTTTCTGAATGCTCGGCCGATTGAACATGTTCAAGCTAAACACTATTCATTAAATTTTCATGAAAAAAGAAAGAAAATAAAAGTACCTAAGACAATTTTAAATATATATAGGGTTTTCCAATAAGAGGTGTTATTTTGAATAGATCTTGTGATTTAACACCTTGCGACTTCTTCCTTTGGAGCCACGTGATAGAGAAGGCCTATGCCAATAGCCCAGCGTCAATTCAAGATCTCAAAGATGAAATTAGTGAGGCTATCGAGGACATAGGGCAGCGACTTTGCGATTTGGTTATGGAAAATTTCATGAAGAGGATATGGTCCTGTAAGCGTGTCGTAGTAGTTATTTGCCCAATGTTAGTTATTGCTATTAACGGCATATCTTCTTCTTCATAATGAACTAAATATCTGATCATTTATATTAAAAGATGGCATTTTTCTTTTAAAATCAAAAAACACCTCTTATTGGAAAACCCTATGTGAACCATAAACACGTGTTATCGTTGTATAATTCCATATAATTGAAATGGCTATAACTCACTTGATTATGATTCGATCTCAATTAAATTTTGTGAACATATATATCTTATGTCAGTCTATATAATTGCAAAGTTTAAAGATACCGTTTAGATTTTATGGGCAAAAATGTAAAATCTACTAATCATACTATTCTTAACAAAGTTGAGCGAATTTCGATTTCTAAGGTATTTGTTGCCCTTGTACTCATAAAGGCCCACATTCGTGATAATTTTCAGATTTTTCGGCTGAAAGGTGTCCAATCGCGAGGGGGGGGGGGGTACACACATTTTGGGTACATTTTGCCTTCCCGTGGACCCCCTAATTCATCAAATTATTTCAGATTTTGAAAGTTCTAATCAAGACCTTTTATTTGATACCCAACTCGACTACCTTCGATGAAAAAAAATTTTTAAGGGCCAATTCGTTATTAGGGGGGACCCCCCTTAAACATTATTTAAATTTTTGTTAAGGCCTTAACTTTTGAGAAACTATCACTTCTGACCTTTTCACAAAGTTTGAGCATTCTAGCTTCTATAGTTTCTGAGGAAATTAGCTGTTACGCACGGACAGACGGACGGACGGACAGACGGACAGACAGGTCGCGAAACTAGTAGGTCTTTGTAAAAAAATTTTGTACAAAGACCTAAAAAAGCAAAAAACAAGTTGGGTAAACAGACCTACGCTCATGTCAGAATGGTTTTGTATTCAATTTACAAAATGCACTCACCAGATCGAATCAAATCAAGAAACATGTCAAAGACGATTTGATTGGAGAAAATATGAAATACGAAGATCATACTATTATTTACAAAGTTGAACGAATTTCGACTTCTGAGGTTTTTGGTATTGTTATACTCATAAATATCTCCCTTGATAATTATTTCAGATGTCCATACGCGACGGAGGAAACACATTTTTCATGTATTTCCCCCCTGTGCCTCCACTGAAGCAAAAACTGATAGTTTAACAACTGTTTTGAAAAGCTCCCATGAAAACTTTTATTTCATACTCATATCGGCTACGTTTGATGAATTTTTTTTCAGGGGCCACTCTCCTGTACTGTTATCATCGATTAATGGCCAATTTTTTCGAATCCTAGAATGGTTACAAACCCCTTTTGCTAGGAGCTCTCTCCCACCTCCTTGACTTGTTTCACTTATGAGCATTAATTGTAGGTACTCATCTTCATTCATTCATTAAATTGAATCAAGTTTTCAAAGCATGCACCTTAAACGTTGAAGTATGGAAAAAATAACTCAAAATTATTCAATCTTCGCATTTAAAACAGCCACTTTTTAGGGTTTTGTAAAATAATTTTACAAAACCCTTCTAAAATCGCGTCCTGTCTGTCCGTCTGTCCATCTGTCTGTCTGTCCGTCCGTCCGTCCGTGTGTCACAGCAGTTTTTCTCGGAAACTACTTAAGCTAGAAGCATCAAATTTTGTAAGTAGGTGTAAAGTGGTGATCTCTTCAAAGTTCAACTACTAAAAAATTTTATAAGGTATTTAAGGGGGGTCTCCCCATGTAGGGGAGTGACCCCCCGAAAAAAAAATTTCATTGAAGGTAGCTGATATGGGTATCAAATGAAAGGTCTTGATGAGAACTTTTCAAAACAGGTCTTAGTTTGGCAAAGTTTGCTTCGAGGGGCGCACAGGGAGGGGAAATACACGAAAAATTTGTGTCCTCCCCCTCGCGATTGGACACCTTCCATCCGAAAAATCTGAAAAAAATCAAGAATGTAGGCCTTGATGAGTACAACAACAACAAATACGTGAGAAGTCGCAATTCACTCAACTTTGTTAGTAATAGTATGATTTATCGATTTTATGTTTTCTCGAATATAATCTTAACGGTACCCTTAAATTCTATGAAATTCAGAACACAGATGACTATTTATAAGATTGATCAACCCTGCAAGTTTCATAAAGATTGCATCATACTTAGCGAAGTTATAGCGGTTTGAATTTTCCTGTATTACTATGGAACAATATGCGCTGCATGTATTACTATGGCAACATATGGCTATGAAACAACATGCGCTTTTTACCGACTCAGACACAACAGTTTTGCTAGGATTTGCATGAAAATTTCAGGAATGATAGGTGTCATGAATAACTTTGAGAATCAGTTCAGCTAGTGGTATCAGTAATCGAAAAACAAAATAGTGGCTGTTTTAAATGCGAAGATTGAATAATTTTGAGTTATTTTTTTCCCAACTTCAACGTTTAAGGTGCATGCTTTGAACAGTTGATTCAATTTAATGAATGACTGAAGCTGAGTACCTACAATTAATACTCATAAGTGAAACAAGTCAAGGAGGCGGGAGGGAGCTTCTAACAAAAGGGCTTTGTAACAACTCTAGGATTCGAAAAAATTGACTATTAATCGATGATAGCAGTACAGGAGAGTGGCCCCTGAAAAAAAATTCATCAAACGTAGCCGATATGAGTATGAAATGAAAGTTTTCATGGGAGCTTTTCAAAACAGTTCTTAAACTGTCAGTTTTTGCTTCAGTGGGGGCGCAGGGAGGAAATACATGAAAAATGTGTTTCCTCCCTCGCGAATGGACATCTGAAATAATTATCAAGGGAGATATTTATGAGTATAACAATAAAAAAAAAACCTCAGAAGTCTAAATTCTTTCAACTTTGTTAATAATAGTATGATCTTCGAATTTCATAGTTTCTCCAATAAAATCGTCACTGACATGCTTTTTGACTTTATTCAATCTGGTGACTGCATTTTGAAAATTGAATACAAAACCCTTCTGACATGAGCGTAGGTCTGTTTACCCAACTTGTTTGTTTTACGATTACTGATACCACTAGCTGAACCGATTCTCAATGATATACATGACACCTATCATTCCTGAAAGTTTCATGCAAATCCTAGCAAGACTGTAGTGTATCGGCTACGTTTGATGAATTTTTTTTCAGGGGCCACTCTCCGGTACTGTTATCATCGATTAATGGCCAATTTTTTCGAATCCTAGAACGGTTACAAAACCCTTTTGCTAGGAGCTCTCTCCCACCTCCTTGACTTGTTTCACTTATGAGCATAAATTGTAGGACTCATCTTCAGTCATTCATTAAATTGAATCAAGTGTTCAAAGCATGCACCTTAAACGTTGAAGTTGGGAAAAATAACTCAAAATTATTCAATCTTCGCATTTAAAACAGCCACTATTTTGTTTTACGATTACTGATACCACTAGCTGAACCGATTCTCAAAGATATACATGACACCTATCATTCCTGAAATTTTCATGCAAATCCTAGCAAAACTGTAGTGTCTGAGTCGGTAAAAAGCGCATGTTGTTCCATAGCCATATGTTGCCATAGTAATAAATGCAGCGCATATTGTTCCATAGTAATACAGGAAAATTCAAACGGCTATAACTTCGCTAAATATAATTCAATCATGAAACTTTCAGGATAGATCAATCTTATAAATAGACATCTGTGTACTGAATTTCATTGAATTTAAGGGTACCGTTAAGATTTTATTCAAGAAAACATAAAATCGATAAATCATACTATTACTAACAAAGTTGAGTGAATTGCGACTTCTAACGTATTTGTTGTTGTTGTACTCACCAAGGCCTACAATCCAGATTTTTTTTCAGATTTTTCGGATCACAGGTGTCCAATCCCGAGGGGAGGGGACACAAATTTTTCGTGTATTTCCCCTCCCTGTGCGCCCCTCGAAGCAAATTTTGCCAAACTGAGACCTGTTTTGAAAAGTTCTCATTAAGACTGCTGTGACACACGGACGGACGGACGGACGGACGGACGGACGGACGGACAGACGGACAGACTGGTCGCGAAACTAGTAGGGTTTTGTAAAATTATTTTACAAAACCCTAAAAAGCGCAATGAATTGATAAACTTCTTTCGTTTGGAAGTCGGTTAAAAATGTTATCATGTACTTGAATTCGCTACTATTTTGTTTACAGTATATTGAACTCATTGCTGGAGAAGTTATGATAAAATATCAACGCTACACATCACATCTATCTACATAGGTGGTATCGTGTTGTTGTTTATTATCATTTTTGAAAAAAACTGTAACATTGTTGCATAACCTTATAACCTGGTATGACGTTATATTTCAGCATGACTTCAAGGAAAACTATGTACCAAAATAACTATATTATTTCAAATATTTTATCCTAATAAATGGAATCTATGAGTTGAAAAAAAATTTTGATTGACTATAAAAATGAAAATGCAAAAAACTGGAAAAGAAAACTTTAGAAACAAAGATTGAAATTGTATAGCACATCAAATATGGTAACAAAACTTTCAGTGTTAGCAAAAAGATACAATATGAATGAGTCTAGCATAAGGAAAATTGTATCAAATAAAATAAAAATTCATTTGCTAGTTTGACATCAATATCCTTAAAAGTGACCGAAAATCCTAGAAATGCTTTAATTGAAAAAATTAAAAAAGTGCTTAGCTACCGGATAACAGATTGCGAGCGCCTTTAAGTTCAAATATTTGATCCAAAGCCCCGTCGATTTTTGAATGCTTACAAGAATCAGAAACATGTAATATCAAAAAATTTCAATTTCAAGCTAGTTTGGAAAATTCAAAAGTCGGCAAAATCTTAATAGAATCAAATTTACTGGCAAAGCAGCATGTGCCATATCCAGAAACCTTGAAAAGTATTTTTGCCGATTCAGGTATTTAATGCTAAGAAAACTGGCATGTTTTGAAAAAGAATGCCTTGTAGGACTTTTATTTACAAGGATGAAAAATGTACTCTACGCTATAAAGTATCAAAAGTGAGACTGTTTCGTAATGTGAGAATGTAGCTGGAGATTGCAAAAAAAAAATCCATTGCCAATATACGAGTATACCTTGCAAAAATCTCGTGCTTTTACAGAAATCCCTAAAAACTCATTTCCAGTTCATTGGGTATTTATGTCACCGAAAAAGGATGAATGATGGCGAACATATTTGAGAGCTCGTTTTCAAATTTTTTTTGCATTGAAACTGAGAAATTTTGAAAAGTTAAAAATATTGCCTTTAAGGTTCTATTAATTATTAATGATTAATAATGCGCCCAGTTACCCAGTCTATTTGGCTGAATCGAACCCCATTATCAAAGTGATATGTCAACCTGCGAACACAAGATTGTTAATCCAGATGATAGACCAAGACATCATCGCCGCGTTTAAATGTTGATGTTTGGGAAGATAACATTTAAATGCAGTAGTTCTTTCTGAACTGATTGACGCTTCTGACGGGCCAGATAATGTATCAGTTTATGACTTGGGAAATCAGTACAATATTTTATCAGCTGCAAGAAATGTAAAATGTTCTTAGAAGTTAAAAACTCAACTTTGAATACGGTGTGGAAAAAAATGTGGCTAGAAAGTTGCGTTGTACAAGACCCTGTTTCAGATGCCAGATGTTTCAAAACTTGTGACGTTAGGGAAAAAAATTGGTGCAGATGGTTTTGACAATATAGTCATAGAAGATATTATGGAAGTTATTGGATCTACTCATGAAACAAATTTGACAATTGATGATATTTTAAGTCAATTCAACAACGATGACTGTGATGAAACTGAAAAAGAAGCAAAGGTCATAAGCATTAATAAGTTTTCCGCAGGAAACTCATATATATCATCATTATCAACCATGTATACGGATCATGGTGTAGCCTCCCCCAAGTATTTGCTTTTCATTACCTTCAATTTTTGTCTTTCTTTGGGTATATGTGTCCAGGTAATGCCGGCTAGCTTTCTTATGTCATGGTCCCATCTAAGCTTCGGATGCCATCTTGGTCTTTTGACTCCTCTTGGGTACTAATTCATTACTCTTGTGGGCCATCTATTGCCCGATATTCTTGCTAAATGCCCGACCCATTGTCATTTGAGACTTCTGATTCTACTGATCACATCCGTTACCTGTGTTTTTGTTCTTATTCAGGTTAATTGTTTCTGTCTCTTCTTGTTATGCCCATCATGTAACTTTCCATTGCTATTTGATTAACTTGAAGTTTTCTTATGATATTGGCTATCGGAGTCCATGTTTCACAGCCATAGGTCATGACTGAAAGAATGCATACAACAAAGGCCCTCTTCTTCAGGAGGGATTTCATTTCTGACTCGAAAATAATGGAGTTTTTCCCAAATCATTAGTTTTAATTTTCTGTTTATTTTGGATAGTAGCGATCCTGAGTTGCTTATTGTTTGGCTCAGATATACACATTCGTCGACCACTTTCAAATCGGTATTATTAATTGATATTTTATCTTGGCCTCTTATTATGAATTCGTTGTACATAACCTTTGTTTTATTGAGGTTCATTCTCAGTCCTGCTTTCTCACCGGCTGCGCTTAGGTCTTTGAGCAGCGTTGGCAGCTTATCCTGGTTTTGGGCGAAAAGACAATGTTATCTGTAAAATGTAGGTTACTAAGCTGGTCTCCATCTATGATTAAGCCTTTATCGTCCCATTCTAGGCCTTGAAAGATTTCCTCCAGGATGACGTTGAAGAGTCTTGTGATATGATATCCCCCTGTCTAACGCTTCTTTGTGTGGGAAACTCTAGCCTATCCTGGAACACTTTGACCTTTGCATTGGCATGCTTGTAGATATTGGCCAGTGTTTTATATATGATTTCTCAATATCCTGGCTTATAAGTGCTCTTATTATTGCCTCAGGATATATCGAGTCAAAGGCTTTTTTAAAGTCAATGTATGCCAGGGCGAGAGGGAGTTCTTGCTCGCTCGCTTTGCTTATGATCTCTCTTAGTGTGTGGATGTGATCTATAGTGCTAAAGCCACCCCTGAAGCCAGCTTATTATCGTGGCTGTTCTGCATCTAGGGCTGACTGTATTCTGTTATTGATGATTTTAGTAAATACTTTACAGAATGGAGGGAGCAAACTTATCATAATGTCCTCCCTACTGCCCTTCTTGTGGATGAGAATTATATTGGTACTGTTTCACTGGTTAGGAGTTTGTCTGGTTCTGTGACAGCTTGTGAATACATCGGTTAGAATCGTCCATGTTTTCCAGCCACCGTATTTCAAAAATTCCGCTTTGATGCCATCATTACTGGCTGCTTTACCATTTTTCATTTGTCTCAGCCCCGATTCCACTTCATCAGTGAAAACTTCAGGGACCTCTTCTTCAGGTGCTGCTGATGTAGTAATTTCTATAGTCTTGATTTATAAAGATCCCGATTGAAGCTTGTTATAATCTATAATATTCTTTTCCTATCAGTTACCTTTTCATTTTGTGTTGCATAGCACTCAACTGTTTTCTACCAATTATTAGTACTCTTTTTGCCTTCATAAGGCTCCTGTTACCCCTGATGGCGTTCTTTACTAGTTTTTCATTGTATTTCCTACATCTTCAGTGCATTCAACCTTTAGGTATTCAAGGATAATATCATTTCCCTGCATTTTCTGAGTAGAGCATTTGTTTCGTTTGAGGGTTTTTGGTGTATATTATCTACGCTTGGTTCACCTAGTTCTTAGGCACATTTCAAGTTGGCGTCTGCGAGAAACGTTGCGTTGTTATTAATCATTTCGGAGTCTAGCATTTCTTGGTAAAGATCGGCATTGTCCCTGATGCTGTCTGAGTTAATACCTGATATTATTGGTTTTCTGACTAATTAGAGCCTTTCAGCCTTTAGTCTAGGGTAATCTTTGCTCTAGCCAGAAGATAATCGCTTGCTGTCCTGAAGTTATTGATTCTTGCTACGTTCTTAACTGTTGTTATTCTAACGGTTGGGATCAGGTCAACTTCGTGCTTGGTGGTTGCATTTGAGGCTTGCCAAGTCCATTTTATATTATGGCCCTTCTTGGTAACGAGTTTACTATTTAGAGTTTATATTGGTGGGTAAATTGGACCGGTCTTTCATCTCTCTCATTCCTTGTACCCAAACTGAATTTTCCTACCAGGATTTCGTGGTATTTCTTTCCTCATATGATCGCATTGATGTCGCCTATTAGATAGTTCAAGTGGCTGTTGATGTTGTCCTAAGCCTGATTTATTTCATTATAGAACTCTTCCATTTCTTCGTCCGTGTGGCTGGTTATTGGTGCATATACGAGTATATGTATGATTTGTGCTGTGCATCTCTGATTTATTTCATTATAGAACTCTTCAATTTCTTCGTCCGTGCGGCTGGTTATTGGTGCATATACGAGTATATGTATGATTTGTGCTGTGCATCTCTGAGAGGGCCTGATATACCTGTGAAGTTCACTATTTTGCTTATATAGTTTCTGAGGAAACTTGCTGTGACGCTCGGAAAGATGGACAGATGGACGGATAGATGAACAGGCAGGTCGCGAAACTAGGAGGTCTTTGTAAAACAATTGTTGTATATAGACCTAAATAGTTCTAAGTGAATGTCGGGCAGGCTTTATTATGCTAGCGAACAGAAACGAGGATTGAGGATGAAAAACTATTTTCCATAAGTTACGTATAACACTAAGAAAAGTCCTTTAAATAAAAGCAAGTCCGATAGGCAGAACTATGCTCCTACCAGAAGGATTTTGTATGCAACTTAAAAAATGTAGGCTTTCATTTCAAGGCATGCAATATTAAATTCAATCAAAAGTTACAAGCCATATACTTTAACTTGTTGAATTTGGGGAAAAATGATGCGAATTTTTTCAATATTTTCATTTAGAAGGCCATCATTTTGTAATACGATCACTGATATTATGCCTGAGTAGGTTGGAAGCGCATTTTGTTCCATTGGAATTTTTTGCTGTTGTTTGTATTGCAAAAAATTGAAATCAACATAAATTCATTAAATATTGTTAGATCCTTCCGTGATTCCCAGGATATATCAAGCTTGCTTGATAAGGCCTGTGGGTGTCAAATATGGACGCTTTCTTAAGCATTCGCCAACATATTGAATGCCTTCAAGAGACGGGTCTTGAGGGGAATAACCGGAGCAAAACTAGATGGGGACCAGTGGTAAATTCGATACAACCATGGATGAATAATGGATACCTTAAAAAAGTTTTCGTTGGAACAACTGAAGGGCGAGGCCCCGTGGGGCCGCCAAGGAAATGCTGGTCTAATTCGATCGACGAAGACATTTTATCACTGCTTGAATTTCAAAATTGGAGAATGCGGTTAATGGACCGAGGCAGCTGGAGGTACTTTTTACTGGAAGCAAAGGCCTAAGAAAGGCTGCAATGCTATGAAAAAGAAGAAGAAGAGATCAATTTTGCAAGTGGCCATTTAAATTTAAGGGTACACTTGCGATTTTATTCAAAAAAAATGTACAATTGATATTGAAATATTAGCGAACTTTGTTTTTGTTGGAGCTTTTAGTCACTGTTATCATAAAGATCTGCTTCTAATATTTTTTTTTTATTTTTCGTATAAAATGTGTCCAATCGGGAGAGGAAGTACGCGAACATTTCGTACATCCTCCCCTCTCCTGCCCACCAAGAGACGGATTAGGTATTTTAAGACATACTTTGGAGAGTTCTCATTGATACCTTTTCTATGGCACCCAACTCGACTACGTTTGATGGAAATTTTTTTTAAAGCCACCCTTTCCTTCATCAGATTTGAAAAAGAAATTTTTTTAAAAATTATTTCAATTTATAGTTATAAATCATAAAATATTTTTTTTTTTAATTTTCATTAAATCTAAAATTTTGAACATTTTTTTTTCTATATTAAATTTAAACTCATCGTTATAATTATATTCTTTATGATATTTACCTTTTTCAATTATTATTTAAATTTTTCTATAGCATTGTTTTTCATAATTTAATAATTAAAATCTGCAATTGAAATGTGTACATTGCAACACCTTATCCCGCTACACATGCACGTATTGCATGAGCAAAGGCAAGTGTCCAGCAGAATGAATGAGAAGCGGGACCGCTGACAACAATGGGGAGTCTGGTTTGGATCGCCACGGATGGCAAACGTGATTTTTCTGGATGAGTCAGTGAGTTGTACGGCTGCTCGGATGTGAGAAATGGATGGACAGCGTCAAAAGTACGGCGTGAAAGTGTTTTGGGGGATATATGGTCACATATCTCCCGTAGACGTGTCGCAAGATACAATATCGTCGTGGAACGTTATGCGTATATCTCCCGTAGACTGTGGCAATATACAATATCGTCGTGAAACGTTATGCGTATATCTCCCGTAGACGTGTGGCAATATGCAATACCGTCGTGAAACGTTATACATTTTAAGTTTAATAATATCGCGTTTTGCATAATATCCTTTAACTCGATGTGCGTAGTTTGCTCCGCTGTAATATTTGTTAAACCAAGGGCAGAAATTATTGATACATCTTTCAATCGAGATAATGTATCAGCAATTGGATTTTGGTCGCCTTTGAGATAAATTATTGCTGGTGTGCACCTGAGAGATGAGTTTAGTTGGCGAGTTTGTCGAGGCGATGTTTTGCTTGAGCTTTATGCGAACGGTTTATGATCCGTTTTTTAGGGTTTTGTAAAATAATTTTCGCGACCTGTCTGTCCGTCTGTCCGTCCGTCCGTCCGTCCGTGTGTCACAGCAGTTTTTCTCGGAAACTACTTAAGCTAGAAACATCAAATTTTGTATGTAGGTGTAAAGTGGTGATCTCTTCAAAGTTCAACTACAAAAAAATTTGATAAGGTATTCAAGGGGGGTCTCCCCATATAGGAGAGTGACCCCCCGAAAAAAAAATTTCATTGAAGGTAGCCGATATGGGTATCAAATGAAAGGTCTTGATGAGAACTTTTCAACGCAGGTCCTAGTTTGGCAAAATTTGCTTCGAGGGGTGCACAGGGAGGGGAAATACACGAAAAATGTGTGTCCCCCCCTCGCGATTGGACACCTGTGATCCGAAAAATCTGAAAAAAATCAGGAATGTAGGCCTTGGTGAGTACAACAACAACAAATACGTGAGAAGTCCCAATTCACTCAACTTTGTTAGTAATAGTATGATTTATCGATTTTATGTTTTCTTGAATAAAATCTTAACGGTACCCTTAAATTCTATGAAATTCAGTACACAGATGACTATTTATAAGATTGATCTATCCTGAAAGTTTCATAAAGATTGAATCATATTTAGCGAAGTTATAGCGGTTTGAATTTTCCTGTATTACTATGGAACAATATGCGCTGCATGTATTACTATGGCAACATATGGCTATGGAACAACATGCGCTTTTTACCGACTCAGACAATACAGTTTTGCTAGGATTTGCATGAAAATTTCAGGAATGATAGGTGTTATGTATATCTTTGAGAATCGGTTCAGCTAGTAGTATCAGTAATCGTAAAACATAATAGTGGCTGTTTTAAATGCGAAGATTGATTAATTTGGAGTTATATTTTCCCAACTTCAACGTTTAAGGTGCATGCTTTGAACACTTGGTTCAATTTAATGAATGACTGAAGATGAGTACCTACAATTAATGCTCATAGGTGAAACAAGTCAAGGAGGTGGGAGAGAGCTCCTAGCAACAGGGTTTTGTAACCATCCTAGGATTCGAAAAAATTGGGCGTTAATCAATGATAACAGTACAGGAGAGTGGTCCCTGAAAAAAAAAAATCATCAAAGGTAGCCGATATGAGTATAAAATGAATGTTTTCATGGGAGCTTTTCAAAACTGTTGTTAGACTGTCAGTTTTTGCTTCAGTGGGGGCACAGGGGGGAAATACATGAAAAATGTGTTCCCTCCGTCGCGGATGGACATCTGAAATAATTATCAAGGGAGATATTTATGAGTATAACAATACCAAAAACCTCAGAAGTCGAAATTCGTTCAACTTTGTTAATAATAGTATGATCTTCGTATTTCATATTTTCACCAATAAAATCGTCTTTGACATGTTTCTTGATTTTATTCGATCTGGTGACTGCATTTTGTAAAGTGAATACAAAACCCTTCTGACATGAGCGTAGGTCTGTTTACCTAACTTGTTCACATATGATCTTCTACTCAATTTTTCCTGAAAACATTTAATCGCCGAATAAACTGCTTCAATTCTCCTTTAAAGTGAATTGAAATAAAGATATTATCTAGGTAGTTAAAAATGAATTAATTGCATTTAACCCCTGGATGAAGCAGAAAATGTGCGACGGAGGAAGAAACGTGAAATCATTTTACGTTTAAGTGCAAAGTCTAAATCACTAGTCCTCCCCGACTCTCTTCAAACCGAAAAATCTCATTTCTAACTGAATGAATGGGATACTGTTTATTTTACAAATCAATGTTGGATACGGTGTATTTGCAAGAGATAAGCGGCCAAAAGGAAATGAGATGATGTTTCTAGATAGTGGAACTGTGTTTATAACTGCAATTGAGGATCGTCAATATAAGGATTTAAAAACATGAATTGGCAAAACGATGGCTATAAGTTTGATATGGGTTGTATTGAGAAAGTAGCTATAACGGAACCACTTGTTGATGTAGGGACCCTAAGCAGGTTGTCTCAACATCATATATAATTATGAAAATTAATTTATATGCAGTACAAAACTGTGATTTAGAATTTTCCTCCCCACCTCAAGTATTTGTAAAACGTAATAATTGTGGTGCAAGCACTTGTAGCGTACATCAAATTTTAGGCATCCTTGGAATAAACTTACATCTCCAGCCGAGAAATACGCCACATCGCATTTAAAGTAAATGTAAAGAGGATCTATTATAATTTAGGTAATGAAATCTAAAATTATTATATTATTATCATATTTTAATTTAGTCAATGAAATCTAAAATTATATTTATATCAAAAACCAAAAAAAAGAAAAAGAATAGCTACAGAGAAGAAAAAATCGGTCCTTCCTATCGGTGGAAACCTGACTGGATATGGGCGCAACGATAGCCGGCCTCTCCACTATAATGAGCCAGCCATCGGGAGAGCTCTCCCTTTTTTATGAGTTACAGGGGCTCTTGCCTGGGTAGAGTGGCCTTCCGCTCGCATGCTCTTTTATGGTATAGTGTTATGTGATTCCATCGCATAATAGTATAATATAAATTGGCCAGGCTTATGTTTCTCATGTAAGGGAAAAATTCATACAAATTATGTTTGTATGAGTTTTTCACTTAAATGGGAAATGTATGGCTACGTCTACATTTGGATCTTGATCCAGTTGGGAGGGTGCGAGGGTTACTGCTTCCACCTGGATGCCCCACTCTTATTTGTGGGCCATAAGTATCGCCGGTAATAACGAAGTCCCTTTAAGTCCGTCTGTTTCTCCAGGTCCGGTTTATCCTCTGTCTCAGTAATTTAATAGCCCTTAGTAGGTTACCTCCTTCTCGACTCCGGTCGATACTTATTGAACCCTCTTTCGAAATTCGTGGATGCGAAAAAGAATGTTTGTAGTGGGTCCTTGCGCTGGGGGAAAGAACACGCCCCACAACACCGCAACGCTAGCCGCCCAGCGCATTCACGCATCCCTAGACAAGGCCGATTTCGGCGGACAATACCATCCTCTTTCGCCAAGGCAGCAGACCATCGCTGCAGTCCTTTACGGACATTTATATATACCTACTTCACTACAAGTTTATTCATTCATATCTTTTCACAAAGTTTGATGGATGTAGCATCTATGCTATCGGAAAAATACAGATGAACGGACACAGGTCGTGATTTCAATCGGGTTTTGTATTTTAGTACGAAATCCTTAAAATCGTTAAACGTGCTCATTATTGTAACATTGCTGGAATCCATTTGGTGAAGTATTTATGTACATTTCCCCTTTTTGTGGAAAATGTAAACTTATTTTATTGCTAAGTGTTTTTCATCTCTGTTTGTGTAACACTTCATCACAAATATTTTTATTCGTTTCTTTTGTGTGCTCAGTTTATGTTATAATAATACAAAGAAAATAGTGAAATGCATGTAATACTTTCAAATAATCCCCGGTTTTAAGCATGCATAGTAACGTGCATAAGATATTTCAATATAATTTCATTGTGCCCTACTCGTACAACGTTCCACTTCCTGACATACAACGCGGAGTCGAATACTTCACCACAAGTAGCGCAAGAACCAGACCCAGCTCTCCAGCCATTTATACATATCTCGACCAGAGAAAGCATATTTTAGTTGAAATAATCCTTTTTAGCATCCTGAATGCTTCGCGTCATGTACATAAAATGCGGTTGATGGGAGAATATGCAGAGTAGAGTCAAGAAGCCAATAAAAAGCATCCAAGAAAACTTATATTGCATCATCGTACAACAATGCATGAGTACGTATGCAGCTGTAGAGGAGCTGCATCCGCAAGAAAACTGAAATATGAAAAATGATATCCGCACGTCGTGATACGGCAAAAGATCGAAAGGCACATTATGATAAAGTGAAGAGTTATACAAGCAAATGTTTATGTTGATACTTTTCCTGAGACACGAAATATTCATGCTTAGTAAATATAAACTTAAGAAAGCTTTCAGTTTGAAGAAATGAAATACTTTTACGGTAATGTTTACACACACCTTTCTCTCAAGGTGGCTTAAGTTGTGATACAAATTTGTTTGAAGAAGTTCAGTCTTAAAAATTGGTTTATTTTGAATTTTCTATGGCTCTGGCCTTACTCTCAAGTATATGAATGATGAATAATTCTTTTGAAGGAATAATCTATCATCCGCAACTTTTCAGAGAATGAACTTGTTTAGATAATCCTTGTTTTCGACATTAATCCGTTTTTGTTGAGTTTCCTGTTGTTTTATGCGACCAATGATAAATGATCAATGTCACGACAAATTGGTTAACATCTTATTTGGAGTAAATAGAAAAACTATTGTCTGGATAAATGATAAATTGTGTGAAATGGATTCCCCTTTTACAATATCAGATACATAAACCGTTGAGAATGGAGGAATGTTGATATAAATTTAATGTTGCCTCAATATAGAAACGTGTTATTGGATTTGTTGATCATAAGTTAGTTCGTTGATTCTGAAATTAGGGTAATAATAGTTACAAGGATGCATTATGTGAAAGTATTATCGAATTTCAAAAACAAATCAACACTGACAACTTCAGCCAACCGGTCTCTCAGAAAATTCCATAATAAGTAATTGCAAACGTTATTATAGGATAAAGCAAATAGCGCTACATTATTTCAAGCGAATGATAATTCTTGTATATGTATAGATAAACAATCAATTTTAAACGACCTTCAGGACTTAGTACATTGCTTCTGAAGTTTGATTCATATTTTATCAAAAATATTATACTGCTGTCATTATTAACAACATATACAATCATACACTTTAACTTGTCACTTATTTGTCAATTACCATTTCTTAATTACACTGATCGTTTATCTTTCTCAATTCATTCAGTTGATAATCTCAGTCAGTTTAATTGAGACGAGTAGCTCAATCAGTACAATGATATCAAATAAACAAGTTGAGTAAGCAGGAGAGTGCTCCTACCAGAAGGTCTTTGTAAACATCTTAGGGTTAGAAGCAAGTTTTCTAATGGCGTGAATCGAAAACTTGAATTATTCATCCAATACTTAGATATGAAATCGGTCAAATTTATACAAAAGATGCACAGTTTCTTTCATAAGCACAGTGCAGCCGCCATTTTAATCTAGCTTAAATGATTTTTCTGAATGCTCGGCCGATTGAACATGTCCAAGTTAAACACTATTCCTTAAATTTTCATGAAAATTGAAAGAAAATAAAAGTGCCTAAGTCAATTTTAAATATATATAGGGTTTTCCAATAAGAAGTGTTATTTTGAATAGATCTTGTGATTTAACACTTTGTGACTTCTTCCTTTGGAGCAGCCACGTGATAGAAAAGGCCTACGCCAATAGCCCAGCGTCGATTCCAGATCTCAAAGATGAAATTCGTTAGGCTATCGAGGACATAGGGTAACCACTTTGCGATTTAGTTATGCAAAATTTCATGAAGAGGATATGGTCCTGTAAGCGTGTCGTAGTGGTTATTTGCTCAATGTTAGTTATTGCTATTAACGGCATATCTTCTTCTTTATAATGAAATAAACATTCGATCAGTTGTATTAAAAATGGCATTTTTCTTTTAATCTGAAAATAACACCTCTTATTGGAAAACCCTATATCAAGCATAAACACGTGTTATTGTTGGTGTAATTCCATATAATTGAAATGGCTATAACTCACTTGATTATGATTCGATCTCAATTAAATTTTGTGAATATATATATCTTATGTTAGTCTTTATAATTGCAAAATTTCAAGAAGTTTAAAGGTATCGTTTCGATTTTACGGGCAAAAATGTAAAATCTACAAATCATACTATTATTAACAAAGTTGAGCGAATTTCGATTTCTAAGGTATTTGTTGCCCTTGTACTCATAAAGGTCCACGTTCATGATAGTTTTCAGATTTTTCGGCTGAAAGGTGTCCAATCGCGAGGGGGGGACACAAATTTTGGGTACATTTTGCCTTCCCCTGGACCCCCTAATTCATAAAATGATTTTTAGGGTTTTGTAAAATAATTTTACAAAACCCTACTAGTTTCGCGACCAGTCTGTCCGTCTATCCGTCCGTGTGTCACAGCAGTTTTTCTCAGAAACTACTTAAGCTAGAAACATAAAATTTTGTGTGTAGGTGTAAAGTGGTGATCTCTTCAAAGTTCAATTACGAAAAAATTTTTATAAGGTATTTAAGGGGGGTCTCCCCATATAGGAGAGTGAACCCCCGAAAAAAAATTTCATTGAAGATAGCCGTTATGGGTATCAAACGAAAGGTCTTAATGAGAACTTTTCAAAACAGGTCGTAGTTTGGCAAAATTTGCTTCGAGGGGCGCACAGGGAGTGGAAATACACGAAAAATTTGTGTCCCCCCCCCTCGCGATTGGACACCTGTGATCCGAAAAATCTGAAAAAATTCAGGATTGTAGGCCTTGGTGAGTACAACAACAACAAATACGTTAGAAGTCGCAATTCACTCAACTTTGTTAGTAATAGTATGATTTATCGATTTTATGTTTTCTTGAATAAAATCTTAACGGTACCCTTAAATTCTATGAAATTCAGTACGTAGATGTCTATTTATAAGATTGATCTATTCTGAAAGTTTCATAAAGATTGAATCATATTTAGCGAAGTTATAGCGGTTTGAATTTTCCTGTTTTACTGTGGAACAATATACCCCGCATTTATTACTATGGCAACATATGGCTATGGAACAACATTGCGCTTTTTACCGACTCAAACACTACAGTCTTGCTAGGATTTGCATGAAACTTTCAGGAATGATAGGTGTCATGTATATCTTTGAGAATCGGTTCAGCTAGTGGTATCAGTAATCGTAAAACGAACAAGTTGGGTAAACAGACCTACGCTCATGTCAGAAGGGTTTTGTATTCAATTTACAAAATGCACTCACCAGATCGAATCAAATCAAGAAACATGTCAAAGACGATTTTATTGGAGAAAATATGAAATACGAAGATCATACTATTATTTACAAAGTTGAACGAATTTCGACTTCTGAGGTTTATGGTATTGTTATACTCATAAATATCTACCTTGATAATTATTTCAGATCATAGTATACTCAAATAGTAACCACACTCCATCAACCCTCCGGAAAAATCCGAACAGCAAGCCATAAATCTTCGGTAGCAGGTAGATGGTAAACGCTGATGCGAGGAATGGCGCGAATATAAACATATGCTTCGATGAGAGATTTCAGGGCTACCAGAGCTAAAAAATCAATAACATTGCAGAAAAACCAATTCGTTCCATGCAATCTTTTCGTTTTTTATTACGATCTGGCAGCACTCCTATGTTCTGAAATGCGTAAAAGAACACGTGCGTCGGAAATTTTATCTGCATTTTGCTTTGTTTCTTATGCGCGCCAAAAATGGATCAGCTGTAATGCCCCGGCTCAGCTGTAATGCCCCGGATCAGCTGTAATGCCCCTGGGAAAATTCAAAAAGTGTGCAACACAGGGTAAATGAAAGGTTAGGCTACTAGTTGAGTATACTATGTTTCAGATGTCCATACGCGACGGAGGAAACACATTTTTCATGTATTTGCCCCCTGTGCCTCCACTGAAGCAAAAACTGATAGTTTAACAACTGTTTTGAAAAGCTCCTATGAAAACTTTCATTTCATACTCATATCGGCTACGTTTGATGAATTTTTTTTCAGGGGCCACTCTCCTGTACTGTTATCATCGATTAATGGCCAATTTTTTGGAATCCTAGAATGGTTACAAACCCCTTTTGCTAGGAGCTTTCTCCCACCTCCTTGACTTGTTTCACTTATGAATCAAGTTTTCAAAGCATGCACCTTAAACGTTGAAGTATGGAAAAAATAACTCAAAATTATTCAATCTTCGCATTTAAAACAGCCACTTTTTTGTTTTACGATTACTGATACCACTAGCTGAACCGATTCTCATGACACCTATCATTCCTGAAAGTTTCATGCAAATCCTAGCAGGACTGTAGTGTTTGAGTCGGTAAAAAGCGCATGTTGTTCCATAGCCATATGTTGCCATAGTAATAAATGCGGCGTATATTGTTCCACAGTAAAACAGGAAAATTCAAACCGCTATAACTTCGCTAAATATGATTCAATCTTTATGAAACTTTCAGGATAGATCAATCTTATAAATAGACATCTATGTACTGAATTTCATTGAATTTAAGGGTACCGTTAAGATTTTATTCAAGAAAACATAAAATCGATAAATCATACTATTACTAACAAAGCTGAGTGAATTGCGACTTCTAACGTATTTGTTGTTATTGTACTCACCAAGGCCTACAATCCTGATTTTTTTCAGATTTTTCGGATCACAGGTGTCCAATCGCGAGGGGGTGGGACACAAATTTTTCGTGTATTTCCCCTCCCTGTGCGCCCCTCGAAGCAAATTTTGCCAAACTTAGACCTGTTTTGAAAAGTTCTCATTAAAACCTTTCGTTTGATACCCATAACGACTACCTTCAATGAAATTTTTTTTTCGGGGGTTCACTCTCCTATATGGGGAGACCCCCCTTAAATGCCTTATAAAAATTTTTTCGTAATTGAACTTTGAAGAGATCACCACTTTACACCTACACACAAAATTTTATGTTTCTAGCTTAAGTAGTTTCTGAGAAAAACTGCTGTGACACACGGACGGACGGACGGACGGACGGACGGACAGACGGACAGACGGACAGACTGGTCGCGAAACTAGTAGGGTTTTGTAAAATTATTTTACAAAACCCTAAAAAGTGGCTGTTTTAAATGCGAAGATTGAATAATTTTGACTTATTTTTTCCATACTTCAACGTTTAAGGTGCATGCTTTGAAAACTTGATTCATAAGTGAAACAAGTCAAGGAGGTGGGAGAGAGCTCCTAGCAAAAGGGGTTTGTAACCATTCTAGGATTCGAAAAAATTGGCCATTAATCGATGATAACAGTACAGGAGAGTGGCCCCTGAAAAAAAATTCATCAAACGTAGCCGATATGAGTATGAAATAAAAGTTTTCATGGGAGCTTTTCAAAACAGTTGTTAAACTATCAGTTTTTGCTTCAGTGGAGGCACAGGGGGGAAATACATGAAAAATGTGTTTCCTCCGTCGCGTATGGACATCTGAAATAATTATGAAGGTAGATATTTATGAGTATAACAATACCAAAAACCTCAGAAGTCGAAACTCGTTCAACTTTGTAAATAATAGTATGATCTTCGTATTTCATATTTTCTCCAATAAAATCGTCTTTGACATGTTTCTTGATTTGATTCGATCTGGTGAGTGCATTTTGTAAATTGAATACAAAACCCTTCTGACATGAGCGTAGGTCTGTTTACCCAACTTGTTTTATTTCAGATTCTAAGAGTTCTAATTTGATACCCCACTCGACTACCTTTGATGAAAAAAAAATTTTTAAGGGCCAATTCGTTATTAGGGGGACCCCCCTTAAACATTTTTTAAATTTTTGTTAAGGCCTTGAATTTTGAGAAACCATCATTTTTGACCTTTTCACAAAGTTTGAGCATTCTAGCTTCTATAGTTTCTGAGGAAATCAGCTGTGACGCACGGACAGACGGACGGATGGACAGACAGGTCGCGAAACTAGTAGGTCTTTGTAAAAAAAATTATTACAGAGACCTAAAAACAAACTAGTTAGTTAAATAGGACAACGCTCTCCGTGTATTTGTACAATAGATCAAGCCATAGAAAATTTATTGTCTTACATTGCAGAGCTCTGTAATATACGACGACTGTCCGAATAGTATTCGACCTGCATATGTAGATAACAATAGCGCAAAGCAGTATTTACTGCGATGGATACTGAAATGGATTGACAAGACAATAAAGGTAATATAAATTGCGATTCAAGTGATAACTTTATTGAATATATAAAATCCACCAATTAACATCTTCGAGCAGCGCTAAGGGGATATGGTTTGGTTGTTGGCAGCCGAACATAAGATAAATAATTTTGAAGTGACAAGCTGGGTAGACAGACCTACGCTCATGACTGCAGTGTTTTGTACACAACTTACGAAATGCATTCACCAGTAACAAATATAAGAAACATGTCAAAAAGTTGTGTACGTTTAAAAGAAAATCCATTGTTTCGCCATTTTCAATGGTCGCCATTTTGTTGCAAAGTAACAAAAATCACTTAAATCATGAATACATATACTATCGATTTTTTTGAAAATTTTAAGAAGATCAAATCAAAACTGCAAAAATTACTTTACAAAACCCTAAAAAAGATGACAACTTAATTAACATTTCAATAAAAACAATTTTTCATTCAACTCAAGCATCAAAATTAAGTACACTAGTGCAGTTTGAGCAGCTTCGGCTTGCATGTCCTATTTGAATGGAATCTGAGAAATCTCAGACTTAATTGAAAATCAAGAAAAAATAGAATCCAAGGGTATAGGTGGTAACATGTCAAGAGAAAGCCCTGTTTCACGCTCTATATATTAGTATGTGACGTACGCAGCGACGACATGAATCCGATTAAATTTAAATATCACGTATCACTTGTTGTGCGTATATAGTATTCGAGCAGTTGCACTGTCAAACTGCTCGAGAATTTTCCTATCTCCTCCACCCTGGCAGCGGGCGACAATAGATTGTCAGGCGCCAACATATCAAAATGTCAAGAACTTCTAGTAAATTGTTGTGATGTGTTATTGCGACGGACTCCGCTTAGTGGGCTTTGGCCAGCGATCAGGTTGAATCGAGACTCAAGGATGCTTTACGCGTCTTAGAATGTGTAAGCAATAAAGATGTTTTTGTGCGTTACCACAAGGTTCATTAGCGAGGAGATTGATATTGGATTCAAATGCAGATGGTGAGAAAGATGAACACAATATGTTCAACACATTGTATATTTTTATATATTTTAATAAGGTGCAAATAGTGACACTTATACAGGAAAATGAAAAGTTTAATTGGCCTCTTTGCCCTTTTAACACATCCGGATACATCTGATACGAAGCGACGCGATACTGTTTTATTTCTGTAAGAATCTTGTAACCGCCCAAAATTTACAGCCACAAGGAAAGGATACTTTTTATAAAACACTCACTTGTCTGGGAGTACTGCAAGCGTTAGGGATCACACTAGTGATGAACGATCATATAACTTAGGCAGCGTCTGTCGATATTTTGACAGCAATTGTTGAATATTCACCGTCAATAGTAAGAAATTACACGTTGCAACATGCAAACAAATTGGATGGGGAAAATGTGCTCATAAACACAGCTATCGAACAAATGCTATCGGATTCAGAGCCAAAATTAGGTGGTGCAGTGCAATTATTGGTAGTCATTAAAATATTGCTTGACCCAGAAAATATGCTGACAGGAAAAAAACAATTTTTTTAAATTTCTTACAATGGGTGAGAAGCCAACCAACGAAGATTATCACACAGTTCAACTGTTAGGTTTGATTTTGGACATATTGTCTTTCTGTGTTGAGCACCACACATACCATATAAAAATTGTATTATACAAAAAGATCTCTTGAAGAGAATACTTGTGCTGATGAAAAGTATACACACGCTCCTGGTTCTTGGCGCACTTAGACTTCTAAGGAAAATTATTCCGCTTAAAGACGAATTTTACAATAGGCATAGGGTATCGGGTAATTTACTTGCGACAGTTGTGGACGCTTTTATTAGAAATAATGACAGATATAATCTCCTGGAGTCAGCTATCTTAGAGCTTTTCGAGTTCATAAAACTTGAGGACATTCAAACACTCGGTGTTTATTTTGTTGAAAATTTCAGCAAAATATTCGATGGAATATGTGCAAACATTTCAATATCTAAAAACACGATATGACCAATACCAAGAAAGGGTTAAAGAACGAAATAAAATACTGGATACTACGAGGTGTGTTCAAAAAATATCGCGAGTTTTGTTTTTTTTTCAAAAATTATTTATTTATTCATGAATATCTATTTTGTCCCCTTCAAAGTAATCCCCATGAGATATTATACACTTGTGCCAACGGTTTTTCCAATCTTCGAAGCACTTCAAAAAATCATTTTTTTAAATCTTGTTCAGCTCCTCCTTCGATGCCGTCTTTATCTCGTCAAGCGTAGCGTAACGTCGTCCTTTCATGGGCCTCTTCAGTTTAGGAAACAAGAAAAAGTCACAGGGGGCCAGATCTGGGGAATACGGTGGCTGCGGCATCATTAGTGTGTTGTTTTTGGCCAAAAAGTCGCGCACAAGCAACGATGTGTGAGCAGGGGCGTTATCGTGGTGCAAAAGCCAATTTTTGTTCTCCCACAAATCCGGGCGTTTCTGGCGGATTGCTTCGCGCAAATTGCGCATAACTTGCAGGTAATATTCCTTATTGACCGTTCTTCCCTGTGGCAAGAACTCATGATGCACCACGCCCCTGCAATCGAAGAAAACTGTCAGCAAAACTTTCACATTCGACCGAACTTGGCGCGCTTTTTTCGGTCTTGGTTCATGCGGCAGCTTCCATTGAGATGATTGAGCTTTGGTTTCCACGTCATAACCATAAACCCACGATTCGTCACCAGTTATGACCCTCTGGAGCAAATTTGGTTCGTCGCGGACAGAGTTTAACATCTCATTAGCAATGTTCATGCGTTGCTGTTTTTGGTCGCAATTGAGCAATTTTGGTACGAATTTCGCGGCGACCCGTCTCATGCCCAAATTGTTGATAAAAATCGAATGGCACGAGCCAATCGATATGTTTAGGTCCTCAGCAACTTCTCTAACGGTGATTCGACGATTGGCCAATACCATTTTCTCCACTTCATTAATTTTTTCGTCTGTTGTTGAAGTGCTCGGGCGTCCGGCACGCTCTTCGTCGTTCACATCTTCTCGGCCTTCTAAAAACATTTTGTACCACCGATAAACGTTGCTTCGGTCCAAGGTAGCTTCTCCGTATGCCACAGTCAACATTCGGAATGCATCCGCGCACTTAATTTCGTTTTTCACACAAAATTTGATACACGTTCTTTGATCCATTTTTTTGAATAAGTAAAAATCGAAGACGATTGAAAACACGTGCAAGTAAAGCAGCTATCACCAATTAAGTGAACATTCAAAATGGCCGAGCTTGTCGGCATAAGTGACAGACATGAATACCAACATAACGCCACAAAAAAAATCGAAATTCGAATATACTTAACCCGCGAAAATTCAAAATTCGCGATACCTTTTGAACACACCTGGTATACCCATGATCAGAAATAATAGATACAGAAGAGATCAAAAACAATCAGACGAAGAGGAGAAAGTATGGTTCAACGAAGATGAAGACTTTCCTGGTGGTTCGGGTTCTTATAGTGTAATGAAAAATTAAATAGTTGGAATAATGGATCACCAAAATCAAGTAATATTGGCTCAATAAACTCCAGTAATGTAAACGCTAACGCAAACCATCCAATACTTTCCTTATCGCAAATTTCTGCGCAAGGCTCAACAACTGCGAATCCATCAACTCAGCTTCTTTCTTATAAAACTCTCTAAGGCCACCCAAACAACCTTCTAACTAGTTCTTCGTTATCTCGGTTTTTTTTGCGCCATTTAAAAAATCTCCAAATAAATGTTCCTTCAACTTTTCCAGAAAAACGCAAATATTGTAAATTTAATGCTAAACAAATATGTATTTCGGAGGTAAGAGTTGCTCCTTCTTCAGTGTTTTTTGTTATGGTTTAATTCCAAATATTATCCACTTTTTATATCCCTTACATTAATTGCATTTTACGTATTTTTGTCTTTGAGACCTATCAATTAACCTATATCCTTAATTACATTTTATTATCCCTGCTTAAGAGGTATCATTTATTGCTTTTCCCTCATTTATTGCTTTCCCTGCTATTATAATTCGTTTATTATATTTCAAATATTATTTAGATTTAATTAGATCTAGTATCCTTGAGTAACCGTTGCCCACATCTTCATTGAGCCGTACGTTTTCCGGTTGTCGAATAATCTAAAGGCTCTCATATGCGTCCAATTTCCGAAATTGGACGCATATGAGAGCCTTTGGCCGTGCGTTTTCCGGTTGTTGAATAATCTAAAGGCTCTCATATGCGTCCAATTTCCGAAATTGGACGCATATGAGAGCCTTTGGATTATTCGACAACCGGAAAACGCACGGCTCAATGAAAATATGGGCAACGGTTACTCAAGGATACTAGATCTAATTAAATCTAAATAATATTTAAAATATAATAAACGAATTATAATAGCAGGGAAAAGCAATAAATGAGGGAAAAGCAATAAATGATACCTCTTAAGCAGGGATAATAAAATGTAATTAAGGATATAGGTTAATTGATAGGTCTCAAAGACAAAAATAGGTAAAATGCAATTAATGTAAGGGATATAAAAAGTGGATAATATTTGGAATTAAACCATAACAAAAAACACTGAAGAAGGAGGAACTCTTACCTCCGAAATACATATTTGTTTAGCATTTAATTTACAATATTTGCGTTTTTCTGGAAAAGTTGAAGGAACATTTATTTGGAGATTTTCTAACTAGTGTTCTACACACGTTGTACATTCATATCATGCATAATTTCCTTAGCAAATTACCGCTCAAACTCCATGGAAATGCCCGTAAACGCGTGACTCAACTGCCTCGAATCAAAGTGAGTGCACTATTGTAGCTCCTAAAAATGCCTCATTTATTATAGTGGACTGCGGAAAACTTACAAAAGGTGAAGAATCATCGAAACAAGATCATGAAAATAATGTGACACTTGAATCGAATGCAACAGTAACAAATGAGAGATTGCCCTCGAATCGAGTAACAAGAAGAGTTGGATTTGTGATTGCAGAGAGATACGGATACACACAAAACACCATAACTATTGTGACTGGGTGATGAAAGTGACTAGTTGGAATGATGAGACAATAAAAATACACACGTTAATTGATACATATTTGTATTGAACACAATAGACATGTTACATCGGGAAAGGCCGATACGAGACTGACTGTCAAAGGAACGGCACATAGAAAATAACGATTCACAATAGTCTCCCCCACTTAATTAAAACATATAGAAATGTAATTTTAATTCGTTTATTCGGTGACATAGTCTTTCAAGAAGCTTGGAGGACATCGTTGACGAGCTGATCTGCGTGGTGGTAGCGTCGGGTTGTTTAAGTTCCCGTCTGCTGGTGTCTGTTGGTCAGGAGTGCCAGTAAGTGTTTCTGGCTGATTGACACCTGGCGCAGTCAATGGCGTAGGCTGTGTGTCCATTGGTGGTAACTCATCAGCTGGCATGTGCCGATATGGAACACCTGGGCTTGGGGCTGGTCTTTGCTGAGATGAGAAGGTGACTTGTTTCTTCGGGACCATTGTTTAAATTAGTTGGTCGATGTGCCTTTTTATAGTTCGGCCTGAGTCTAAGTCAATGATATAATGGTACTGACCCAGTTTTTGTTCGACAGTCCCAAATTGCCAGCTATCTTGATTGTTCAGGTGCATTCTTGCCAGAACTCTCTCTCCCATTTGGAATGAGCGGATGTGACAGCTGCTTCGGCTCGTTGGCATTACTGCTTTTCTGTTAGGCAGGAGAGCATCAAGGCGTATTCTGATTTTCCTTTTCAGGCAAAGTTCTGCTGGTGACCGTCCGGAGGCTAATGTTGTGGCACGGTATCGAAAAAGGATATTTTGTACTTTTGTGGCTATTGGTGATGAGTCTTCAGCTGCAGCTTTCAATCTTCTTTTCAGGGTTTGTATATTTCTTTCTGCAAGGCCATTAGTTGATGGGTGACCTGGCGCAATAAACTTCTGAAACATTCCCCTTTCTTTACAGTGTGTCTGCAACTCTTTACTTTTAAATATGGCAGCATTATCTGATACTAGGACAGATGGGTAGCCATGCACAGAGAATATGGTTTCTAGGAGTGTGATAGTTGATGCTGATGATGGTACTTCTTTGAGTATTCGAACTTTAGCCCACTTGGATTTTGCATCGACACACATTAAGAAATAATGGTTGTCAAGGGGGCCTGCATAGTCAATATGTACCCTCTCCCAGTTGTCATCTGGTGGGTCCCATGGATGAATAGTGGCTTTCTGTGGATTGTGCCGGACTTGGGCACAGGATTCGCAGGTTTTAACAATTTGCTCGATGTCCTTGTCTAAATGTTCCCAATATACATATCGTCTGGAGAGTTGTTTCATTTTTGTAATGCCCAAGTGTGAGGCATGCAGTTCTTCCAGGATTTGGCGTTGTAGAGATTTTGGTATGACTAGGCGGTCCAATCTGAAAAGCATACCGTTAAAGATGGTGAATGGTTCATCTCTTTGACTGGTTCTGAGGCTGGTCATCACGGTTTGAAGGTTTTCATCTTTGGCTGTTTCTTCAATAATAGTTTCTGAAGTTATAGCTGGGCTGGAGATTTGAAGTATAGTTTCAGCATACAACGCATTGACTTCTGCTTTCATTGATGTTTCAGATGTTCTGAGCAGTTGGGGGATTGGAGCCCGAGAAAGACAATCTGCGTTCTCGTTGTCTTTTCCTTTTTTACAGCGTACCGTGAAGTCCAATCCACTTAGAAAAGAGGCATAGCGTAAAAGACGGGCAGATGTTATCTGAGGTAATGCTCCATGTGGGTGAAAGATACGAGACAGTGGCTCGTTATCGGTGACAGGGGTGCAGTTTCTGGTATAAACATAGTTGTAGGTTTGTGTGGCTGCGTAAATGATAGCCAAGGCTTCTCTATCAAGTTGACTGTAATTGCATTCCGCTTGGGTCACAGCTCAAGAGGCATAAGCAATAGGCTTTTCATGACCTTCCACTTCATGACTCAAAACAGCTGCGATACCGGTCGGGCTGGCGTCTGTTGTGAGGATCAAGGGTTTTGCTGGATCAAAAGGTGTTAGTGCCCTTTCGCTACACAACTCCGACTTTAGGTTTAAGAAAGCAGCTTCAGTGGAGGCTGACTAAACGAATTTTCCATTTTTTTTTGAGTAGGCGTCGTAGATGAAAAGATTTTGTGGAGAAATCAGGAATGAATTTTGCGTAATATGTCACCATACTCAAGAATCGTCTTAATTCCTCTACATTTTTAGGACGTGGCATGTTGAAGACGGCTTGAATTTTCACAGGTGACACTTTATTAAATGAGACTATGTGACCAAGATAGCTGATACTTTCTTTGAAGAAGGAACACTTATTTTTATTTAGATGGAGATCGTTTTCCTTGAGTCATTCTAAACAAGCAATCAGGTTTCTTGTACATTCTTCCATTGATGAGCCATGGCAGATAATGTCATCAAAATATGCTACATTTGATAGGCCATTGAGAATTTGTGAGAGTATTCTATTGAATTCAGATGGTGCTGTTTTGATACCAAAACTGAGACGATTCATTTGAAATGTGCCCTTGTGCGTCGTGATTGTTTGGATTTTCTGTCCTTCCGCATCCACTTTAAAGTGTTAATATGCCTTGTACTGGTCGAGTTTGCAGAAGTACTTTGAATTTCTGAGGCTGTGCAAGACGCATCAATGTGACGAATTGGATGATTAGCTGAGACTAATTTTGCGTTGACTCCACATTTGTAATCAACACATAAACGAACCCCTCCATCAGGTTTAGGTATTACGACGAGTGGTGATCCCCAGTCGCTTGAGGGTACTGGAGTAATAATACCTTGTGACTCAAGAGTTGCAAGTTCTTCCTCAACTCGCTGGCGCAGTGCAAAAGGGACATCGCGTTCCCTAGTAAATATGGGTTTTACTCCTTCCTTGAGCTGAAGTTTTATTTCTAGGTTTGGCACACAACCTATGCGTTCTTCGAAAATAGTTGCATATTGTCTGAGTATGTCTTCAAGAGGAGTGACAGCGTTGATTGTAACTACATGATCCGAAGTGAGCCGTTCTTTATCGATTTCTTTGAGATCAATCCCGAGAGTGTAAATCCATATTCGACCCAAAAGTGCATCAAATCCTGCAGGAACAATGAATAGGTCCGCATCAATTTCTCTATTTTTATATTTTACCGACAGTGAGACTTTTCTTAAGGGCTTTATTATATGAGCTGAGTAAGAGCGGAATGATACCTGTGTTGGTTGTAGTGTAGCATTGAGACCAAGACGTTTGAATGCTGTCTCTGATAGAAGTGAGAATTTTGCTCCTGAATCGACTTCAAATGCCTGTGGTTTGCCATTGAGAAACACTTTGATTTATCAGCACCTGGGCTGAGCTCGTATAAGTCTTCAGTGCAGTGAATGTGACCAATACCATATTCTGAGTCAGAGTTTTGATAATTCTGAGAAGACTGTGTTGCGATGGCATGTGTCTTTGAATTTCGAAGAATGGTGGTGATACAGACCTTGGACACATGACCAATTTTCTTGCAGGAAGTGCATTTAAGCGCGTTGCGGTCGATTTTGCATTGATTTGCCTTGTGGTTTGCCCTACCACATTTGAGACAGAGTCCATCAACGCCCAAAGAACGATAGTCAACCCGTGTCATGTGTTGGGACTGTGAGCGTTGATGTGAATAGGACTTGTATTTCGACTTTGGTTGGGTTGTGATTTCCTATGTGACCTGTTGACCTTTGAGACATTGTTTGTGTCACTACTGAGATTGGTGAAATTATCTGGGATTTTGGTAAACTGGTTGCTTTCAAAACGTGATGCTTCCAATACTGTGGCTTTGTTGAGCAGCTCATCGAAATTTTTGAACGCATAGTGTTGTAAGAGCTGTTCTCAAATCCAGTTGTCTTTTACTCCTCTAACGAATTGGGCACATAAAAAGGTGTCACCAATGGAAATCACTGATTTGCATTTACATTCAACATAAAAATTACAATCTTTCGATTTCTCCTTCAGGGATGCAACGAATTCTGAGATTGATTGTGTTGGCTGCTGAGTAACATTTAGGAAATAATGCTGAGCGACCACAGTTGAGACAGGCCGTGACAACATATTTTTGAAAAGTTTGATTGGCTCAACAAATGAAATATCTTTCATGGGTTTCTCAGGACCTAATAATGCAGCTAAGTTGTTATAATGCGTAGAGCCAATTGATGCACACAACAATTGAGACATTGTGATAGGGGAATCCTTATTTTTGAGACTACAGTAATTGTCAAAACGTTCTAAATAAGAAGTAAATCTTTCCTTCTTGGCGTCATATGATTCAAATGGTGAGACTTGGGGAGCTGAACAGGATCCACTTGTCCCCAATGCGGCAGTGAATACTGAGAGAAATTGTTCGAATTGTTGTTGATCCATTTTCCCAGCTGGAGCTGTCTCGGAAACGACACGAAAATAATGGCGGCTGAAAACGTGGCGGCTACGCGGCGGAATTTAACTGTTTCACTGTGTCACACTGGTTTTCACTGGCACTTGCAAACGTTTTAATCCTCGTCGCCAACTTATTGTCACTGGGTGATGAAAGTGACTAGTTGGAATGATGAGACAATAATAATACACACGTTGATTGATACATATTTATATTGAACACAATAGACATGTTACATCGGGAAAGCCCGATACGAGACTGACTGTCAAAGGAACGGCACATAGAAAATAACGATTCACAATAATAACATTTATTTTATTTATCTTATTTTTAAGAGAATTATAAACGGAGAAAGAAAATGGTGTTTCGCAGCTGTGTGAGAATAAAGTGAGGAGTGAATCGAGAGGAGTGTTGGGAGGAACGGGATAAATGGAGATGGTCTACGGTCGGCGCGGGGTGACTAGGGAGATACGAGTACGATAACATAAAAATCCATAAAAATATTTTCGCGTTTCGTGGAAAATTTGCAAAGTAATATTAATTCGATTGGTTTTTATTGTTGATCATATTCATTCGATTGTGAACAGAAGTGACTTCCTGCCTTAAAAATTCTGATCGCCACTTTTATGAGGAAACGCGCTTAAATAGAAAGGCTTCATCATAGCCATACATAATTGCATGATGAATAACTGAAATGGGGTGGTAAACGGGATTCTTATAAAGTGGAAGTGAACGTGAGGGCGCTTATGAATTAGCCGTGATAATTTCGAGACAAGCGATTGTCGCATTGACCGTTCCCGGGCAGTTTTTAATTCCGTTGGGGTGGATCGTGAAGGTCGAGAGGAGAAAATTGTGATCAGCCCGGTCCGGATATACATGAAATAAATATACTTTCGTATGTTTGCTAACGTTTTACTCAGCAACGGCATAGTTATTGACACTGAAGACGTCTATACACGCAAAAACAGTATTTTATAAAGTTCGCAGTGCGCAGTGAAGTGCCAAAATAAATGCCGTGTCTTGAAATATTCGAGAGAAATGTGGTTCTAAGAAAAAGAAATGTGGGCAATTGAATACGCTTCCCAATTGAAAAATCATACGAGTGAAGTGAAATTTAAAATATACGTTATATTCCTCTCTTGACTAAACAAGAATATTCACTAATCGAGTCGCATAAATTCCAAGTTAACAAACCAAATGAGTTAGTGCACAATACGGTTTGGAGTGCTATAAAATTAAATTTCATCCCAGTTTGAGAATTCGATAAATTTAAATAACAGTGACTAAAAGTAACAATCATACGTCACAGTAAACAGTATTATTGGGGAGTATCAAGGTAGTTTTAGGGCAGGTAGATCAACAACAGACCAATTGTTCACGGTCAAGCAGGTACTTGAAAAATGCTGGGAGTTCAAAATACTTGACTTCAAGCAAGCATATGACAGTACTGGTCGTAACGTACCAAATAAAGCTTTGTTTTGGCATCCCAGCCAAATTAGTTCGTCTTACCAAAATGACAATGACGAGCTCCCAAGTCCGCATCAATAACCTACTCACCGATGCCTTTGACACAAATATTGGACTATGCAGGGAGATGCGCTGGCCCCATTGCTATTCAATTTGGCTCTGGAGTACGTCATACGGAAGCTACCTGTCGATACGCGAGGTACATTACTATACAAGTCGAGCCAAGTAGTGGCCTATGCGGACGACATCAACATTCTGTCACGGTCACTAACAACTACCAAAGAACTTTTCCTGAAACTCGACAGCGAAGCAAGACTAGTAAGGCTACAAACCAATGAAAATAAAACAAAGCTCATGACGTAGTCGAGGAAAAATACCCCAAATACACAAAATATCACACTTGGCGATGACAGTATCGAAAATGTTAGCAAATTTGTGTATCTGGGTGCCAAGGTAACGAAAACGGGCAATGAAATAGACGAAATACGTTGAAGAATACAGCTCGCATATAAAATATTTTATTCTGTATTGATGATCTTGAAGACCAGCTGCATACACAGAAAAACAAAGCTCCAAGTAAACAAATCTGTGATAAGACCTGTGTTATGCTATGGTTGTAAAACATGGACCCTAAACCAAGCATCCGCAAATATATTGAACGCCTTTGAGCGACGGGTCCTGAGGCGAATAATCGGAGCGAAGCTAGACGGGGACCAATGGCAAATTCGATACAACCATGAGCTGTATGAAATATTTGACGAATCGGAGGTCTCACGGATTGTAAGACTCCGGAAGCTGCAATGGGCTGGACCCATGAATCGTATGGATGATTAACGGATACTCAAGAAGGTATTCGTTGGGAGAACTGACGGCTGGCGGCCAGTGGGGAAACCGAGGAAACGCTGGTCGATTTCGGAATTGGACTTCGAAATTGGATGACGTGGTCAACGGATCGAGACAGTTGGAGGCGCTGTTTGCAGGAAGCGAAGGCCCGAAAGGGGCTGTAGTGCTAAGAAGAAGAAGAAGAAGAAAAGTAACAATTTAATTGAGCTTCTGTGCGCCGCGTTTGTTTTTTTGCACAAATGTCTGAGCTCCTAACCCTTTACCTTCGACGGGGCCTGCTGTAGTTTGATCTTTCCTTGAAAATAATCACATTGGCGAGCTGTTAAACTTATGGGATGATCGATTAAACCCTGGTGTATTTTGGGAATATCATGCAGAAAATCTTTTGTTGGATGAATTAGTCGAGCATACGGATTTCTATGCAATAGCCAGAATTCAGCCACGTGGTGTTCAAGCAGAGGAAGGACCGAATATTAAGGCCACTTAAAATAATTAATAAAAAATTAGCTTCCAGGACTGCCCACCCCATCAACGAGCGCTCATCGAGGAGGATGGGTAAGTACCCTTTTTGGTTTTTTGTTTCCTTTGCATTAAGTCATATAATTTTTTAAATATTCAAACTTTATTTATTTTAAAACATTTCATCTATATAAGGAAACAGTATGAAGTAATAGTATAATTTAAGTGATATAATTTTCACTTAACATAAACTAAACGAACAGTGGCAGAATGCGTAACGCTTGAACCCCGTTAAATTTAAAAATTAACCTGTTAGATTTATGCATGACAAAATTGTAAATAATATACTTTGTTTGAAATGGAAACTTGCGTATTTTTCTTGTAAGAATGATTCATTAAAAACAACATCACCGGTCTTTCCATTTTTGTTTCGTCTGACTAGGTACAGGACCTGGTACGGTGGAAGGCTTTTTTCACAAAAATGAGCTAGTCATCGGGCGCGCTCCAGCTGATTTTTAGTTTTAGGGACTCTTGCGGGTTGGGTGACCTCCAGTTTAAGTGCCCTTTTTATAGCATAGGTTTATGTGATCCGTTCACATAACTCTATGACATAAATTGGTCACCTTTTCATTTCTTTTTTGATGGGAATTCTCATGCAAAGTATGTTTGTATGAGTTTTCCACTCAGAAGGGAACTATATGGCCACTGCAACATTTTGGATCTTGATCCGGTTGGGCGGGTGCGAGGGGGTACCATAACCATCCCGTTGCCTCACTCTTATTTGTGGACCATGAGAATCGACGGGTAACGACGAAGTTTCCCTACGTCCATCTATTTTGGCTTGTTTCGACTTGTTCTTTGAACAAGCAATTCGGTTGTTACCTACAATTTTTCGACTTCGGTCGAAATTTTCTGTTGAGACCCAAGAGTTCGTGAATGCGAAATTCTTTTGTAGTGGGTCCTTGTACTGGGGGAATGAACCCGCCCTACAACACCGCAATGCTAGCCTGCCAGCGCATTCACGCGTCGTCAGACAGGGCCAATCTCGGCTGATATCACCATCCTCTCCGCCGAGGTAGGAGATCATCGCTGCAGTCCTTCACGGACATTGATACCTACCATATACACTACATGTTGTTTCAAAAACCTGAACTCACTACAAAGCTATCAAGAATAAAATCGTGTAAGTTCACTTAGAAACTTCCCCTTTGTTTCCAGTGTTGCGTTCACGCAACGCAAAAAGTGTGTTTACAAGTTTGAACAGACTTGTTTTGTAATGTTTCTTAGACATGCAGATTCATTCTCAGTTCGAATTTAGCCGTTTAAAGGTTTAGATAGTGAACTTCAAAGGTGGAAAATAAATACTTTTCGTTCTGCTATGAGTTCAAGCAAAGAGAGGTAAGATGCAAATAATATTATTGTGACATTGATATTTTATAATGAATTTATGAAATTAGAAGTGACTGCATAGTTCCTACTGAAAGTGTGCCAGTTTTCTTTGAATTTTCTACAAAATTTTTTGTTGAATCCAAGGAACATAAAAATGTTGCGCTAACGCAACACTGGACCCTAGTGGAAAATCCGTTGCGCTTGCACAACATTGGGTACCCAGTTTTGCGCAAATAACAAGTTTTTTTTGTATTCGTTTTCGAATATATTGACACGGTAATACATTTGATTTCAGACCACTTACGCTTGACGAAATTTTGGAGGAGCTTGAAAAGCCTCTGTCTGAAGATAAGATGGATGATTTAAACCTAGATCCAGGTTCAATTATCATTAAATCTGAAAAACACAAAACTGTGTATATACCACCTCCAGATAACGAAGGCATAACTGAGGAAGATTCGGGAACAGAAGAAGATGTCCAACTTCAAAATTACCTGGAAGACAAATGACTTCTTCAGCAATAGTTAACACAGCTAAACTTATTCAAGATGATAAACAAGTTAGGTAAAGACACCTACGCGCATGTCAGAAGGGTTTTGTACCCAATTTCTCGGAAATGCAGTCATCAGTAACGAATAAACTCAAGAAACATTTTAAAGAGATGTGCACGTTTGGAAGAATATCCATTGTTTCTCTATATTCAACGGTCGCCATTTTGTTGCAAACTATTAAAAATCACTCAAATCATGATTTACCAAATAAATTTATATTATTGATGTAATTTGAAAATTTTAAGAAGATCAAATCAAAATTGCAGTGCTTGGTTCGATAAAAAATCCATAAAGTACCAAAATCATGTGTCATTGTTATTGCAGTTGAAGAGATTTTAAATGGCTATATCCTCCGTGTATATCGTTCGATTTTCATCAAATTTGCAGAATATTAGGATATTTTCTAACACTACTTAAATATCGAATTTAATACAGTTTAAGGATACTTATATGATTTTATTGGGGAAAATGTGAAATTCAAATATCATACTATTATTAACAAAGTTGAGTGAATTTTGACTTCTAAGGTATTTGTTGTTGTTGTACTCATAAACATCTACCTCCATGATTTTTTTATAGATTTTTCGGATCACAGGTGTCCAATCGCGAGGCGGGTGACACATAGTTTCCGCGTATTTCCCCTCCCTGAGCGCATTTGCAAGCTGTATTTTTTTTCGTTATTTTAGCACTTAATTACACGAATTTGCCGACGTTTTCATTATTGTAGTAACCAACTGCCATGTTTTGTGTATTTGAGATATATTTCCTTAACTGCATCATGAAGTTGATTTTATTTTCATTAATTTGTAGCTCTACTAGCTTTGCCTCATTGTCAAGCTTCAAGAAGAATCCTTTGGAGGTTGTTGATGACCGTGAAAAAATATTGATGTTGTTCGCATAGGCTACCACTTGGCTCGGCTTTTATAAAAAAGTTTCTGCTATATCGATATGCAATTTTCGTATGAAATATTTTAGAGCCAAAGCGAATAGCAGTGGGCCCAGCCGATTCTCCTGCTATAGTCCGATATTTATGCCAAAAGCGTCGATGTGTTGGTTATTGATGCGGACTCGAGAGGTTGTCGACGTCATTGTCATTTTGGTAAGACGGGTGAATTTGGCTGGGATATCAAAGCAAAGCATTATGTCGTACAGTAGACTATGATCAACACTGTCTTATGTTTGCTTGAAGTCAACAAAAATCTCATGTACGTCTTTAATGAAATCCCAGTATTTCTTAAGTACCTGCGTAATTGTAAACAATTGGTCTATCTTCGATCTACCTGCTTCAACATTTTTTTTTTGGTTTGAAGGTGAATGCCATTTACGCACAGAGTGTGGTACTCCCATCCTCGCAAGCAGGCGACTGGACTACGCAGTAAACACTTGAGAACCTAGCCTGGGACCAATTGACACATTAAATTGGGCCAGGCCTCATTTTGTTACGCCATGAGGCGCCTTCAATTTAGGAAGTCCCTCTTTAACGGAGGGAGAGGGGAAGAGGAAGTGCCAGCCAAGCAATCCTCCAGCTCCAACATCCGCGGCTGCTGTGAGTCCCTTACATCTTTTAGGACTGACCGAAAAAATGTATCATCTAGTTCCATTTATCAGCCGATTCGACCATCACCGTGACTATATTATCCGGGTGGGCTCTCCCGTCTCCTTGTAGAGGTTCCTTTGCAGCCTGCCCCATTGTATGCACGCAAAAAATGTGTGGCAGGCATTGTCCTCCTCTCCTGGGCAATACCGACAATCGGAGGACCGTGACTTACCAATCTTCTGCAGGTAAGACTGGAAACACCCATACCCGCTCAAAAGTTGGGTCAGATAGAAGTCAGTCTCACCATGCCTTCGATTTAGCCACGGTTTCACATCTGGGATGAGTCGCGCGGTCCACCTTCCCTTCGTGGAATTCACCTAAGATTACTGAGTGAGCGCTGTCTCTCCTCGCGGACAACCATATTCCTCGCATCTTCGTTTCGACGCCGGTAAATAGCGTGGTGCTAGCTAGCAAGGAGGGCAACAGTTATCATGCCTGCAATAACTCTCACCGCCGAATCAGAGACTGTCAGATACGAAGATGCAATTCTAAGGCTCCTCTTTTCTGTACCTGTGCCAAGCGTTTTCCGTATACTGTACCTCCTTACTGAGAGTGTCAACCCATATTTCGACTCTGTACAGGAGCACTGAGCCTACAACACTCATAAAGAGGCGTCTTCTTGATAGGCTGGGTCCTCCTACGTTGGCCATAAGTCAGCTCAGGCCGGACATTCCCAAAGCAGCCTTCTCAGCCGTTGCTCTGATTTGCTCAGAGAAACGCATCTTCGAGTTGATCAGTAGTCCCAGGTACTTCACCGCTGGCTTCGATTTGATTGATATGCCTCCAATACTTATCATCCTTACCCTCCTTACATTGATACTCCCCAATAATGCTATTGGCGTATGATCTGGTTTTATTATCTTAGATCTTTGAAAATGTTTTATATACCGTACAAAGTAGTGATGCGCCTCTATATTGTCATACTATAGATTGTCACTTTTTGTAGATAGAGAATATAATTGATTGACTTCACTCGTCTGGCATATGTTTTTGCTACTGAAAGTACTGGACGACCTTGTGGTTAGCTTTCTGAACATCGTTGCCACCGTATTTAATGAGCTCCACTGGAATATCATCGATGCTGGGCGCTTTATTATTCTTTTACGCTTTGATGGCGGAAAAAACTTCATCCAGAGTTGGTGAGGCTAATGGAAGCTCTCCAGGAATATCTATATTCTGGAGCTGTATTGAGGGTTCGGGAGGCTCTTGAAGTATGATGCCTATCTTTCCTTAATTCTGTTTTCATCAGCGATGATGTTGCCAATGTCATCACGGTAGAGTGTAGTCTTAGTCTGAGGTTATCAGACCAACACCAGGCTTTTCACTGCTTTGTATGCTTATCTTGTGTTATTGCTTACTTGATTCAAATCGGGCTTCTCAGTCGATCATCAAAGTACTTTTTTATTTATTCTAATGATCTTATTTGCTACTCTTCTGATCTTATTCGCAATTCTTCATAGTGTTCTCTCATCATTCTAGTTTTCTATCTTAACATTTTTTGTACGCCTGATTCTCTTTGCACAACACATTTTGGCACTCGTCATCAAATCAATCATTTATTTTCATAAGACTTGATCTTTGATTATCTGTTTTGTCATGATCTTAATTGCCTTTTACACTTCAATCCATAGTTTATTGCTTGTTTCAGGCGATGTGGTGGATAGGATGGAAGCCAGCAGGTGTTCGAGGGCTACCGCAAAATTTTTAGCTACAGACACTATTTGGAGCCTATCAATGTTGAACTTCTGCAGAGGACTAGTCTTTGACAAATGTGCCTTTAACAAACGCAATCGATAGGTTGATTTTATCAAGTAATGGTCCAAGTTGCAATTGGCTCGTCGGTAAATATGGATGTATAGTATACTCGAAGGCCAACGTTGTGGAATGAAAAACATGATTGATTGGTTTTATGCCATGTCATTGGCTGGTATCCAGGTTATTTTATATACAATGTGACAAAAAGTACCCAAAAATTGCAAATGAAACGCAAAGTATTTGATTATTCATCAATATTTATTTTGTCGCCTTCAAAGTAATCTCTATCAGATGCAATACTCTTAAACCAACGATTTTTTTCAGTCTTCGAAACACTTTTTAAAAGTACTTTTTTGGGTGGCCTTCAGCTCCTACAGTGAGTTTTGTTTTATCTCTTCCACCGACTGAAAATGGATTCCACGGAGCGGCAATTTCAGGTTGAGGAATAAGAAAAAATCACACGGAGCCACATCTGCTGAATACGGTGGTTGACCGATGGTATTTATTGCGTTTTTGACTTTAAATTCGGTCACAATCCTGGCTCGATGCGGTGGTGCATTATCATCAAAATTCAGCTTTATTGGGACGAGTCAAGCAAGAACGCGTTTCATGCCCAAAATATCCACCAAAATAATTCAAACAGATTCGCGAGGGATTTCGAGCTCTTTTGTAATCTCTTTAACACTTGCATGATGATTTTTAGGCACCATATCCTTCACTTTTTCAATATTTTTATCAGTTGAAGAGGTCGAGGGTCATCCAGAACCAGGCATGTCTTCAACGATCTCTCGACCGTCTTTGAAGGCTTTGTACCACTCGCAGGCTTGTGTTTTTAGTAAAACTGAAGTACCGTAAGCATTTTACAACATTCGCAATGATTCTGCACACGAAAGTTTGGTTAAAAACACAACATTTGAGACAAATTCTTTGTTCAATATTTTTGTCCATTATATAAATCGCAATGTACTACTGAGGGGTACCGACTTATGCAGCTGCTGTAAACAAACTGGCGAACAGATTGCGCTCATATTTTACATAGCAATTTAAGACAGTCTTATCAACTTAACGAAATAAATTTTTTTGAAATATTATTTACCCGGGGAATTTAAAGTACAATTTCGGGGTACTTTTTTGTCACAATGTAAACGTTGACGTGGGAAGTAAGTCGTACGTATAGCTAAGTTTCTGCTACATGCAAAGTCAACCAAACACTGGCCATTGTCATTTGTTTTATCATGGAGACTATATCCTCCAGTCCTTCCCAAATGAAATAGCTCATTGCCAACTTTATGTTGAAAGCATCCAGAATTATTTTTGTATCGTTGGTAGATTATGGGGTGATTAGTTGTAAAGATTTTTGTCGCTTCTCAAACGTCGAGATTTCCCGAAGGAAATCTGAATCGGCCTCTCATCGGTTCTAGATGTGAAGTCTGAGTTCTGCCAACGAATGGTACCCTATCGGTCAACCAGTCCGTGCACTCGTAATCCATTTCGCGGTGGCTGCTTGTCGGCCAGCTAGTTTGGATAGGATTACGGCTGCAGATTTGTTATGATTTTATTTCGCTTACGAACGTCGAGATTTTCCGAAGGGAATCTGAACCAACCTCTCATCGGTTCTAGACATGAAGTCTGAGTCGTGCCAACGAGTGGTACCAAACCGGTCAACCATTTCGGGGTGGCTGCTTGTCGGCCAGCTAGCGAGAGGATTTTGGTTGCAGGTCTTTCAAATAGATTACGCTCGATTACATTAATTCAGCCACCATTACGTGCCCGTTTTAAACGAGTTTAAAATACAACCATACAGAAAAGAAATCTATCTCTACTTTATTCCGTATTTACCTTCAATTCAGTCAAACAGCAATAAAAACAAAACTTGATCTTATTTCGCTCTCCTGAAATTGCCTTTTTTCCGACGCGGTACCGAAAAATGTACTAATCTAATGCAAACTTCAAAATATCCTACTCTAATAAACAAACATCAAAACAAACTATGGTACCGCGTGGAACAAAATGAAATTTTGAAAACGCGGAATTAGATCAAGTTCAAAGGGTAATGTAAAATCATTTTACGATACCCTACTAAGATCACGTCCTGTCTGTCCGTCCGTCCAACGGTCCGTGTGTCACACCACTTTTTCTCGCAAACTACATAAGCTTGAGACATTAGATTTTGCAAGTAGGTACGAAGTGATGCCCTCTTCAAAGTTTGCCCCCCGAGAAAAAAAAAATTCATCAAATGTAGGCAATCTGGATATCAAATGAAAGGCCTTAATGAGAACTTTTCGAAACAGGTCTTAAACTAACAAGGTTTGCTTGGTGGGGTGTAAGGGAAGGGGAAATATACAAAAATTTGGTGTCCCCCCTCACGATTGGACACCTTTAACCCGAAAAATCTGAAAAAAATTACAGAGGTGTCTCATAAGGAGTACAAGGGCAACAAATACCTCAGATCAACTTTGTTAATAATAGTACATTATATAAATTTTACATTTTTACCTATAAAATTAAGATGGGACCCTTAAATTTCTCAAAACCTAGAATTTAAGTTTTCTAAAAGTAATTGTACTTGTCCCGAAAATTTCACAATAATTGAACAATAAACAGCTAAGTTATAGCCGATTGAATATTTAACAATTACAACAACATTAACACGTGATACTAGGGAGACACATGTTTGCAACCGTCCTAGACACTACAAATATGTAGGAATTTGGTAAAAATTTTAAAAATGGTTTGTAATATTGATGTGTTATTATGACTAACCAAGCGACGGAGTCAAAACACTTTAAACAAAATGGCGGCGAATTTAAAAACATAATAACCATAATAATTTTTCGAACTCAATTTATGGAAACTGTATACTAGTCAAGTTTTGATATGTAGAACATATTGTTTGATTCACTAATTGTTTTACAATACGCTTCTGGCAGGAGCACTCTCCTGCTACTTCAACTTGTTTTTTGTTGTTGTTTGACTGAGTCGAAGGTAAATACGGAATGAAATGGAGATAGAGTGACCCTCTTAGGTCACCACAAAGGAGGTTTGAGTAGGATTTAGCAGCAAAGTTGCAGGTGGGTTTGTAGTTATTGACATTTTTAAGCATTTAATGTCCTATCATTGGGGATCCAGTAAACCCAATATGCATAATCATAAATGGCGACCATTTATGATCATTTAGTCGTGGGATTGAGCATAAATAAGCATGGAAGCTATGGGCTGAGGGAAAAAGGGATTCTTCTTCCTATCTCAAACGGGCTGTGGAGTTTGATGAAGAACTTATAGATTGGTTTTCATACCAGGCATTTAACCATACATCTGATTATGAAAGTAACCTCGGACATCTGTTGGAAACTAAATAATAGAGAACGTGTTGGAGTATGTCTCATTGCTATTGAGAAAGCCTTCAATACTCTTTGGTTAGATAGACTAATTTTTAAGCCCCTTCAGGACAGGTTCCCTAGACACATTGTCACCAGAATGTGCAATATGTTACGGGAAATCATTTTTTGTTACTGATGGAAATTTGACGTTAATGCGCGATTTGGATATCTTGAATGGCCTATAATAGGAACAGTTACTGTAGCTCTGCTCTTCTCCATATTTATTCTCAAACTATTGAATGGCTTTGATTTTTATATGTCGCCACGTCATGATTAGTGGCGTTTGCTGATGACCTGATAATTTATACGGCAGACCAAAAGTCTACAAGAATTCAAAGCAACCTGCGAAAAATATCTACTGATGTGCAGCTCTACGAGTATACCGACAATTGGCGACTGAAAATCAATACTCAGAAGTGCGAAACAATTTTGTTTCGAACAACACTGCGGTTGGCCAGTTAAGACCTGAAACGTAATTGGAACGATTTCCTCATTATAGAGCGAAGGTATTTCAGAACGGGTTCTACATAAGGCTTGTGTTCAATAACTCGGAGTTCATCTAGATCAGTATCTGTACTGCAATGGACATGTCAAAATCCTGCACAGTAAGACACAAAAAGTAGTCATATCCCTTTGACGGCTCTTTCATTCCAAACAAATTGATCAAAAAGTCAATGTTATCTGTTTTGACACCAGTTTTGGCATATGGATTCGGTATAATCAGAGTTCTTGTATAATCAAAAGATTATAAAAAATTTTCGAAAGGAAATGTCTTCGTGCATGTCTGTACAGGAGGCCTGAGATGGATGGAGAGCACTTTATATCAAATTGCTAAAGACTCGATATCTTCGTGTTGAAACTATTTCGAAATCATATCACTAGATCCTTTGGATTTCGCAAGCGATCCATTTTAAGGGTGAGTGCATAAAGGCTTGTCTCACAGCTAGCTTTGTTCCTCTAGAGGCATTGGTGTATATGGACATAAATCGGTATCTGTTTGATTTTAATGCTATTGTCGTTACATATCATATATATAGAAGGGCTACCGATAAGAAGATAAAATATTCTCCATTTGTAACATTTTATAGCCAATCTCTGTAATTTTCTATCAATTTTAATCAAGTGGAACTGATTAAAAAATTGCAACCGTTTCAGCAACGAACGCTGAATAAACTCATTTACACGACTCGAGCATATGTATTGTATGCAGAGCCTATGGATACCATCTAAATGCAAAACAAACATTATCCATTTATCTAAATCTAAGTCACGCTTCACGCACAAAATCTTACACCATCCTAGACTTTATCCCGGATTGCTGCGAACACACCGTTACAAATATGAATTTCAAATTTTCGGGTTCCAAACACGTGTACTGGTACAATGAATGCTGAAAAAATAAAAATGAGAAACATCGAATAAGTAAGTTGAAACAATTCAGGGCTGAATCCTGTATCACCCCATCGTCCTCTTAAAACAATTTTTATCATGATATACGAGGACCATTTACCACGACCTCATATAAAATTTTAGTCCTGTTCTTCCTCTAGTGGAAGATAATTCCGTGGTAGCTACAATTTAAGAAGGTTTTGTGCATATAGTAGGAACTTGGTATGGTTTCTATATGAGATGAAAATGGTGGAAAATGGAAATTCGTGCAAATAAGGAAAATTCTAGGTTATACTTACGTATGTAGAATAAAACACACTCACCTTAAGTTTGTACACTTTGAATTTAGGGGAGGTTGGATGATCATTTTAAACGAAGTTAGAAAACTCATTTCTTTCCTAGAATAGCAAAATTAGAACGGTTCGCTCTACAATTAAGTTGAAATTATGCTTGAAAGCTAGCCAGTCATTTCATGGTGAAAAAGCGTTATTCGATTGAGTGCCGTTTTTGTGCTGCACCTAATTCAAGCGCTTAAATAAAAGATCCTAAGTTGTTAGCAAAGTAAAAAGAAATTTTAAACTACTTTTGACATTAGCAAAGAAATCTGGATTCTAATATATTTTAGATTGGCTTAAGAAGAAGAAATTTATAGTTTTAGTATTAATACAATGAAATGATTGAACATTTACTCAAGTTTATAAAGATGCCGAATATTTTGGGAGTATTCTATTTGATCATAACAGTAGATGTTGAAATGAATTTTGAATAGTGATTGTATTATCTGAAATTATTTTAAAGGCTTTATAAAACAAGTTTTACAAAGACCTACTAGTTTGGCGTCCTACCTGTGCATTTTTCCATCCGTTGGTCCTTCTATTCATCTGTCCATGCGTCATAGCAATCTTCCTTAGAAATTACAGACGCTACAAAGCTCAAACTTTATGTAAAGGTCAGAATGGGTGGTTTATCAAAAAAATTTTTTTGAGAAGGGCACTTCCCTTACACTGAAGAGATATTTGAAAATTTTTTTTATCATTTGTAGTCAAACGGGGTATCAAATGAAAGATTTTAGCTAGCACTTTTAGAATCTGAAAGAAAAACGTCGTTTTATGCATTAGAGGATGTAGAGGAAGACAAAATGTACGATAAATTTGGGTTACCTCCACCCTCACGATCGGACACCTTCGAGCAGAAAAATCTAAAAAACATCAGGGAGAAAGGCCATTATAAGTACAAGGATATCAAATGCCTGAGAAATTAAAGTCCACTCAACTTTCTTAATCATAGGTATTATGATTTGTAAATTTTACATTTTCTCCCATAAAGCTAATACGGCACCCTTAAACTTCCTAAAGCTTTCCAATCACGTAGACTAACATAAAATATTTATGCTTGTAAAATTTTATGGAAATCAGATTATAATAAAGTGAGTTATAACCTTTTTATTTGTATGCAATCACAACAACAATAAAATGTGTTGATGGACCGAGTTAGACCAGCATCTCCTCAATTTCTCCATTGGTTTTTACCCGTCAGTTCTCCCATGAATGCTTTTGAGGACATCTTTTGCTCGTCTATACGGTTTACGTGGCCAGCCCATTGCAGCTTCTGCAATCTTACAATTGTTGAGACCTCTGGCTCGTCAAAACTTTAATACACCTCTCGGTTGTATCGAATTTGCCTTTGGTCGTCATCCAGCTTTGCTCCAATTATTTGCCTCAGGATGCATCGATTGAGAGCGTTCAATATATCTGCGTATACTTGGCTTAGGGTCTAAGTTTCACATCCGTAGCATAGCACAGGCCTGATCACAGATTTGTAGACTTGGCGCTTTGTTTTTCTGTGTATGAAGCTGGTTTTCGAGATCGTCAAAACTGAATAAAATATTTTATTTGTGAGGTGTATTCATTATCGAATTTCATCTTACTCATTACCGGCTCTTGTTATTTTGGCGTCATACACAAACCCGCACAAGTTTTTGAGGCTGTACTGTGGTATTTTGTGTAATTGAGTTATTTTTCTTCGATTGCGTCACGAGTTTTGTTTTATTCTCATTGATTTGTAGTCCTACTAGTTTTACTTCGCTGTCGAGTTTCAGTAAAAGCTCTTTGGCGGTTGCTAATGACTGTGAAAAATACTGATCTTATTTGCATAGGCTCCTATTTGGCTTAACTTGCATAATAACGTACCTCGTGCATTGACAGGTAGCTTTCCATGATATATTCTAGAAGCAAATTGAATACAAAGAGACCAACTAATCTACCTGCTTTAGTCCGATATCTGTGTCAAAGGCATCGGTGAGTTGGTTATTAACGTGAATTTTGGAGATTCTTGACGCCATCATCATTTTGGTAAGACGGACTGATTTGGCTGGGCCACCAAAGCAAAGAATTATTAAGTGCAGTACGTTCATATGCTCGCTTAAAGTCAGCCAAGACTAAATTTACGTCTATATAGAAATCCCAGTATTTTTTGAATGTGTTTGGTACAATGGTGCTAGTCTTCTAAGTGAAAAAAAACACTTGTTCTTCACCCGGCTTATCTTGGGTATCAACATGTAAGCACATTTTCTTGGCCCGATGGAGGCCAGCATTTCCAGCAGAAGAGGGCTGGTGCCAACAAAACTGCGATTCCATCATGATTGAGGAACAGTAAAAGCCATTTTTTCCTTACTTACGGCATCTAACGGAGTTTTCCAAAAGGCACCCTTCAGATCTAAGCTCGTCATGTGTCTGGTACTCTACAACTGTGCCAAAAGGCTTTCAATTAGCGGCAACGGATAGGCATCCTTAACGGTCGCTTTGTTGAGGCCGCCAGCGTCAAGACATAAACGTACCTTGCTGGATTTTCTGACAAAGGTCACGGAAGAACTCCATAAACTCTGACTTTCCTCTATTACCCCAAAGACAACATACGATCGAGCTCGTCATACAAAAGTTTCTGTATAACGGACGAGACAGCATAATGCCGCTATTTAATGGGTTAAGCAGAACCAGTGTCAATGTGATGAAACACGAGACTGGTCCTTCCCAAACCTTTCTCATTATACGACGGAAACTGTTGTTTGACAAAATCCAGTCGTTGCTGATCTTTTGGAGACAATAGATGGAATTCAGGGCTCTGAGGCTCTTGGGCTGCTTTGATAGCGTTGACCTGGATTAGTGCTATTTTGAGGAGATCTCAGAAGGCAATTCGATGATACACTACGTACATCAATCAAGGGACAATTAGAAATCTCATCGATTTGCTGATATTGTTAAAATGTACCAATATGGTGACGTATCCCAGAACTAGATCATTGTGCGCTGATGCAGTCTGGACGTGGGCATGCATGGAATGCATATGCAAACCCAAGCCCATCAGTAGGTTCAAGGCTCCGGCTCCAAGGATGTTGACACTGGCTCCACTATCAAGCGAGCCTATGAATTTGCGGCGAAAATCTCAGTGTAGGGCCTATTGTCAACAAGATTTGCAACAATTGACTCCATGCAGGTACGCATCAGGAGACGCCTGGCAAAGAAATACCTCCAGGGTCTCCGAAAAAGATCTCAGAAGAGACGTGCTCTAAAACTGGTGGGCGGTCTTCCATCATCACTCACCATTTCATTACCCATACGAGTGTTATGATGTAAATCCGGATCGATGTTAGGATTAAGGCTTTAAACAAAAGTCTTCGACGGACACGCCTTGTGTAGAAGAGGGGACGGATTGTGTGAAATCGCAGGAGTGGTGATGGTGCCAGTATGGCAAGGTCTAAGGTGTAGTTATTTTAAGCGCTGCAATTCTGGGTCCACATCTACCCGACCGAATACCTGATTTGCACTTATTCTACTAGAGTGACTTAAATCACGTGGAGAATTGAATTTACTGAGAAAGTTTGTGCAATTGGGCTTTATGGTCCCTTCTTGACCACAACCAAAGCAGAACACATGTTTAATGGGACTTGCAAAATCAAAAAAAGGTGCTTCAGGTTTTCACGGTTCCAACACTTCCTGAATTGAGCTCGTAGGTGGTAAGTAGGCAAGAAATAAGACTTCTGTATTGGCTTCATCGCTTGAGCCTGGGGAATTTCAGGTGGAAAATGCAAGGTATGAGACCCAGGCTGTAAAGAGCTATCGTTTGTTGAATATTTGCGGGAGCACTTCCAGTTGTCTGATTCATTGACAGAATACCAAGGGTCTGAACGAGAAGTATAAGGTCTATTGTAAACGCTTCAATCTACGTGATTATCACTAAGCTGAACGAAATGAACTCCACCCACTGGGCGTTTATCAAACATTCTATGACGGGATGCAACATTCCTCCAAGTGTTTTCTGTACGGCAGTATCTCTTAACCAATTCACGTGTGAAGGGAAAAGTCAGACCTGCCAAATGGTCTTGCAGACGAGAACTCATATTCTTGGCCACAATAGATTGAAAGTCAAAGTCCAGAAGTGGCATTTGTAATTGTAGAAACCAGGCTTCCATAGCTTCATAATACTCAATAAATCTTTCTCCTGGGCGTTGAATTCAGGTACAAATGTCATCATCCGTATGATGTGAAGAAAAGCATTCAACCAACTCACTCTTAAACTTGGACCTTGATAGGGAATCCCGATAAATGTCCCGGACTTGCCAGTACCACTGTTGCGCGAAGCCCTTTAATAAAACATGCAAGTCACACATTAACACGTGATTTGACAGTTCGTAATTGGACGCTCATGCCGTTACGCAAAAAAAAATTGCTGAGTGGCTACGCCATCAGCTTCGTCATCAAAACGAATACCCCATTTAGTGATAGATAACCAACTGGACGCAACTTGTTCACCACAACGCGTCTCAGGAAAGGTAACATTTGAAGACGTATCTCCCACAAACAGGGAGATAAGCTAAACCTTTCTAATTTACCATCTAAGTGCGAAAACAGGAAAAATTTTCAAATCAAATAAAAAAATCAGTCTCACACCATGAATATAATTACGACTTCCTCCAAGCTTAAGTGTAACCAAATTTCAACTGGATTAAATTTTTTTAACCTTAAAAAAATAATTCCTCAGACTGACAAACAGACTCTATTGAAATGCCAAGTAATTAATTCCGTTTCTATATTTAACAAAACCCACCGTGAGTAACAGTTTTGGAGTACTTCTTACAAGTAATGTAAAGGTTTAATTCATAATTAGTTTCATTTCTCAAGATGATTCTGCGTACAAGAAAAATGGGAAATAAAAGGTAATTCAATTGGACAAGAGTTAAAATTTAGACATAGCACAAAGTAGAAAACCGCAACAATGCCTGGAATAGCTATGGAATCTGAAGGTGGATTCAAGTCTAATGGTTACCACAAAGGGCCGACTACGAGGTCATTATGAAACGGACATCATAATGGTTCATACAAGAACCGCACAAATCCCAAAGTTAAAACCAGAAATATCATGGAAGGGCCAAAAGCATTGGCTAATTCCTGGAGTTAGATCTATGTCCAACTATCCCTTGCAGGAAGATATAGCCAACATTTGGTTGATCCCAACCAACACCCACACTGCCACAGCTTGGCCACTGTCATAGCTGGTGAAGACTATCAAACACAAATTCAGCACAATGGGTACCACTGCAACTGCGGTGAGTCCCCTGACCAAAAATTGATACTTCATAATAATAAAATTACAAATCCACATCAAAATAAAAAAACATCCAACATAATCAGTAAAACTTCCTATTTTACAAACAAACAAACGAAAACAAAAAATATATAAATAATTTCTGTGGAATGCTCAGACAAGGCACACCGGGTACTCAGCCCAACAAATCTAACAATTTGAAAAATTTAAACCATGTTATAAAAAAAAAAACTAACAAAATCAACTAAAACCATCGGAATAGAACCAATTAAATTTTTGGGCGCCAATGTGTAGCAGCTACGGAAGCCACCAGAGTTGCAGACATTAAGTTGTAGCAGAGGAGTGTGTAACCAGGGGTAGCATGCTGAGGCTGGCTAGCACTCAGTCATGTCGTGGGTGATCTGTGGCTTCCTCTGCTCGTGCTGCGCCATCCTACACATAAAACCTAACACAATAGGAATCGGACGGGAGAGGAGAGGGTCACATTGAGAAATGAAAAATTTTTATATCTAGCAATTCACGATCTTATACTTTTATTAAATTTAATTTCCACATAACTATCCACTAAAGATAATTAACATGCGAAAATTCAATTAAACAAAACCACTTTTTTAAAACAAATTTTACTCAAATTCGAGAATGATAGTATTAAAATTGAAATTAATCTACAATTAAATATGAAGCAAATGATTTACACAAAAAAAAAAATTCGTGAGTAGCAGAAAAAATACAGAAAGAGAAAAAAATTTCAATATTACTCACCGTTCGTATGACTGCAGAGCGCTCTGCAACTGGAAAAGGAAAGAGGCCACTGCTAGAATTTACAAAACTTATTAAAGTGATTTTACAATATAATTTTTTTATCGTCTATACACTTTAAGCACAAGTTGTTATAATCGTTAATATCTGTTCCAAGTATTTCAGAGTAGATGTGCACTATTGTCCCTCAATGAAGGGGCACAGCAAGATTTATTCACAGTAATTACTGATAATCCAAAAATTTCCCTCGTTGACATCTTTACCCACTTTCAGAATAAGTTGTTCTAATTATTAATATCGTTTTCAAGTATTTCAGAGTAGATGAGCACTATTGTCACTCAATAAGGGGCACAATAAGATTTATTCCCAATAATTACTGACAATCCGAAAATTCTCCTCGTTAATATCTTCACCCACTTAAAACTTCTTTTTTCCCTCTACTAATTCCCAATCAAAAATCTTTTCTGAGAATTAACAATCCCAAATAACCCTGACACAGCAAAAATTCACTCCCATCCAATTCTTAATCGAAATTCAGACTAACTAACTCAAAACCCCAACTCCACCATAGACGGTCCCAAGCACGTTTGAGAAAGGAGGAGGGAACCCCTTGTTTCCCCAGCCCATAGCTTCCATTATCCCTCATCCCAAATCCCCCAATTAAATGATAGTAAATGCTCTCGTGGTGCACATTGGGTTTACTGGTTCCCCAATAATGCGACATTAAATGCCGAGGAATGCTAATGACTGTAAATACATATACAGCTTTGCTACTAAATCCTACTTACACCTCCTTTGTGAGGACATAAGAGGGTGAGGACGAATCTTCCACACCTGATAACGTAATCGACGAAATAACCATGCCGCCGGAATGGAGTTTGGGCGAGGGGCTAACTCTCTTCGTCCCTGCAAAACCGTTAATTGTTTCGAAACCTGCAGATAAGCCTCGGAATGGATTGGACTCACCGCAACGACCTCGCAAATGAAAAAAAGACTATGGCATTGGATCCTGGATTGTCAGATCACTCAATTACCCTGGCGCTGTTAAGGACCTTTCCCGATAGGCCAGTCAATATCAATTAAAAATACTGGCAGTCCAGGAAACGATTTGGTCTATCAACGACATTCAAGACATGAGATCGCACACAATATTCAAAAGTGGGAAGCCTACTGGAAAACGAGAATTGGGAGTGGCTTTCATTGTGGATAGGGAGTTCAAATCGCACGTTGTTGATTTTCAGGCAGTCAATGAATGGTTGTGTGCCATCCGTGTAAAAGCAAAATTCTTCAAAATCTGGCTATTACTGTTCACGCTCCGACCGAAGAAAAGGACGAAGAAACGAAGGAAATATTTTACAATCACCTGGAAGTACTGGTCGACTCATTGCCTACAAATGAATCAAAAATAGTTCTGGGCAATTTCAACGCTAAGATTGGCAATAAGCTATCTCATCGGGGAATGACTGGAAGATATTGGCTAAACGATTAAACAAATGACAACAGCCTGCGCCTGATTGATTTTGCATGTAGCAGAAATCTAGTCATACGTTCGACTTGCTTCCCACATTGACATATTCCCAAAATTACCTGGGTATCACCGGATGGCAACACACAAAACCAGATCGATCATGTTCTGATCCAACAACGTTGGACTTCGAGCATACTTGACGTCCGTAGATACCGAGGAGCCAATTGTAACTCAGATTATTACTTGATCAAATCAACCTATCGATGTCGTATGTCAAAGGCAGTCAGCGCAGACGAGCCCGCTACGAAAATTTGACATTGAAAGGCTCCAAACGGCGTCTGTGGGCAAACATTTCACGGAAACCCTCGAAAACCAGCTGGCTCCCATCTTATTAAGCGCATCTTTAAAGATCTGGTTGGAAGTGAAAGCGGCTATTAAGACCGTGGCAGAACAGACGATCGGAAATCAAGCTTGGCACAAGAGGAATGATTGGTTCGATGATAAGTGCCAGAATATGTTCGATGATGAGTGCCAGAATACGTTCGATGATGAGTGCCAGAATACGTAGTAAAACCAGGACAAAGAGAGAACACTATGAAAATCACAGAAGAGTACAGAATAAGATAATTAGGATTAAGAAAAGAAATTACTATGATGACCAATTGAGAAGTATATATGTAAGTTTAGCGGGCAACAACACAAAATAAGCATACAAAGTAGTGAAAAGCCTGAAACGTGGTTATCAGCCCAAAACCACGTTCTGTCGTGGTGACAGCGGCAAATTCATCGCTGCTGAAACCAAGATTAAGGAAAGATGGGCATCATATTTGAAGAACCTCCATAATTCTGCGTACAGCTCCAGAACATCCGAGCCTATAGATGGCTGCGAAGACCTTCCATTGGCCCCACCAACTCTTGTTGAAGTTTGTTCCATCATCGAATCCCAAAAGAATAATAAAGCGCCGGGCGTCGATGAGATTCCAATGGAGCTCATCAAATATGGTGGCAGTAGTGTTCATCAAGCTATTCACAAAGTCATCCAACATATTTGGCAACAAGAACGTATGCCGAAAGAGTGGAGCCAATTAATGATAATCCCTATCCACAAAAAAGGTGACAAGCTACAGTGCGTAAATTATAGAGGCATATTTCTACTTTGTATGGCGGTCAAAATATTTTCAAGATTCTTAAAAAATAAAAATGGATCATACGCCAACAGTATTATTGGGGAATATAAAGGTGGTTTTAGGGTAAGTAGATCACCAACAGATCAATTGTTTGCAGTCAAGCAGGTACTTGAAAAACGCTGGGAGTTCAACATGGACCTACACCAAATTTTCGTTGACTTCAGGCAAGCATACGATAGTATTGATCGTAACGTACTGTACCAAATAATGCTTGGTTTTAGCATCCCAGCCAAATTAGTCCCTCTTACTAAAATAACAATGACGTCGACAACCTCCCAAGTCCGCATCAATAACCTACTCACCGGTGCCTTTGACACAAATATCAGACTAAGGCAGCGAGATGGGCTGGCGCCACTGCTATTCAATTTGGTTCTGGAGTGCGTCATACGGAAGCTAGCTGTCGATACGTGAGTTACATGACTATACAAGTCGAGCTAAGTAGTAGCCTATGCGGACGACTTCAAAATTCTGTCATGGTCATTGACAACTGCCAAAGAACTTTTCCTGAAACTTGACAGCGAAGCAAATCTAGTAGGGCTACAAATCAATGAAAATAAAACAAAGCTCATGACGCAGTCAGAGAAAACTACCCCAAATACACAAAATATCCGCTAAGCGGATACAGTATCGAAAATGTTAGCAAATATGTGTATTAAGGCGTCAAAATAATGAAAACGGGCAATGAAAGAGACGAAATACATCGAAGAATACAGCTCGCAAATAAAATATTTTATACACGAGAAATTTGTGTCCCCCTGCGCGATCGGACACTTGTGTATCCGGAAAATTATGGAGGTAAGTGTTACGGTACAACAACAACAAATACCTTAGAAGTCAAAATTCGCTCAACTTTGTCATTAATAGTATGATATTCGATTTTTACATTTTCTCCAATAAAATCGTACAGATACCCTAAAACTCGACGATATATTCAGGTAGTCTTACATAAGATCCTTAAACTTTATAAATTTGACAAAAATCGATAGATATACACGGTAGTTATAGCCATTTATAATTTGTCCAATTACAACAACAATAACACATGATTTTGATATTTGATGGACTTTCCATCGAATCAGTCACCGCAGTTTTGATTTCATATTCTTGAAATTTTCAAATAAGGTTAATAATTTTAATATATTTGAGAACTCATGATTTGAGTGATTTTCGTTGGTTTTGCAACAGAATGGCGACCATTGAAAATAGAAAAACAATGAATTTTCTTTTAAACATGCACATCTCTTTGACATATTTCTTGACTGTATCCGTTGCCGGTGCCTGCATTTCTGAGAGGTTGGGTACAAAACCCTTCTGACATGAGCATAGGTCTGCTTATCCAACTTGTTTATCTCCACAAATGCAACAATTTCCATTACATAACCATGAAATCGTTTAGTTATATGCAAATCGTCATACACACGGAAACGATTGCTTTTGCCGATATCAAAAAGAGTGTGCCTGTGCTCGGGAGAACTTGAACCCAGGGTCACAGTGGACCTCCTGATTGAGAGTCCACGACACTAACACCGGAGCCACTTTTTGATAATCTTCCAGTCATCCAATTAGCAACTTCAAATGTGCAACTTTTCTCAATAAGCACTGGTATCAAATTTGTTAATAGGAAGGCGAGTATGAATTTTTTTAGTATAACAAATAAAATGTTATTAGTGGGAGATAATGAATAAAATTAGTCAGCATGAAGGAACAAATTAGGTTTTTGTAATCGAATTCATTTTCGCCTCCACAAAATACTCCAACTGAAAATAGAAAAAGACAGCTTCCTTTTAATTTTGTGTATTCTACTTTTACTTTTCTTCTCGAAATCGATTTTTGACGACAAATTAAAATAAAATACACAAAATTAAAAGGAAGCTGTCTCTTTCTTTTTTCAAATTAGATTTGTTAGTAAAAACGGTGTAGAATGAAATTTTGTTAATAGGAAGTAATGACTAAAATGTTGTTAATGGGAAAGATAAGATTATTATTATAATTTTTTTTGTAGTTTAATATAGTGTAAAAAGGTAAAATTAATATGATATGGAAATAAAAATTAGAGGTTAAATATTTTGTACGCCACACAAAGTAGTGATATGCCTCGATAATTTTCACACTGTAGCTTGTCCCCCTTTTTGTGGATAGGGAATATAATTGATATCTCCACTCTTTCAGTATATGTTCTTGTTGCCACATGTACTGGAAAGCTATGTAAATAGCTTGATGAACACTAATCCCACCATATTTGATGTGCTCCACTGGAATCTCATTGATGCCCAGCGCTTTATTATTCTTTTAGGGCTTTGATGATGGAACAAACTTCATCCAGAGTTGGTGAGGCCAAAGGAAGCTCTCCGCAGACATCTATGGGCTCCGATGTTCTGGAGCTATGCGGAGAATTAAGGAGGTTCTTGAAATATGATGCCCATCTTTCCTTAATCTTGGTTTCATCAGCGATTATATTGTCGATGTCATCACCACAGAACGTGTTTTTGAGCTGATAACCACGTTTCAGCCTTTTCACGACTTTGTATGCTTGTCTTGTGTTATTGCTCGCTACGTATTCTTTGTAAGTCCGATTCTTTTTATCTAACGCATTTTGGCACTCATCATCGAACCAATCATTCCTCTTGCGCTGGGCTTGATGTCCGATCGTCTGTTCTGCCACGGTCCTGATAGCCGGCTTCACTTCCATCCAGAGCTCGTTACTCGTCTTTAACGATGCGTCTGATAAGATAGGAGCCAGCTGGTTGTCGAGGGTCTCCGTAAAATGTTTGGCCATAGACGTCATTTGGAGCCGTTCAATGTCAAATTTGTGTAGCAGCCTGGTCTTCGTTGAATATGACGACATCGATAGGTTAATTTGATCAAGTAATGATCTGAGTTACAATTGCTCCTCGGTGTGTACAGACGTTAATTATGCTCGAGGCCCAACGTTCTTGGATCAGAACATGATCGATCTGGTTTTGTGTGTTGCCATCCGGTGATACCCAGGTCAATTTATGAGGAAAGCAAGTCGAACGTATGACTAGATTTCTGCTACATGCAAAGTCAATCAGTCGCTGGCCGTTATCATTTGTTTCATCGTGGAGGCTACATCATCTAGTCGTTCCCCGATAGCTCATTGCCAACCTTAGCGTTTAAATCACCCAGCTGGTTAAATGTTCAGAAAAACATAAGTAAATATACAAGGAAAAAAGGTGTGTGTACCTAAAAGAAGGTGGGGATGATACGGAGTCGATTTGGAGTAGCGAATGGGAGAATGCCAATACGGCCGGAGTTCACAACAATATATATGTACATATATATATATATATATATATATATATATATATATATATGTATATGTATATATATATATATACATATATATATATATATATATATATATATATATATATATATATATATATATAGATATATATATATATATATATATATATATATATATATATATATATATATATATATATATATATATATATATATATATATATATATATATATTGTTACATTTACAAATAATTCTGCGAGCTACTGTCGCAATTGTTTTCACAACCATTAAGAACATCAACAAAATGAATTTACTCGAAACCACGAGAACCCACCAAGTATGATCAACATTTGGAAGTGAGTCACTGCTCCATTCACCTGCTCGAATATACCAGATACCTCTCGGCAGAACATTCGCCAATGTACGAGAAATGCATTGAACCGCTGGAGACCCTATATAAAGGCGAGCTGAATGAATAGGGGGTTCATTCATTCGACCGCGATAAAAACTGCGATAGTGTGTGGAAAGCGATGTTGTTCGAGTAATAGAAAAGTGATTTTCGTTGATTGTGAAGTGATCTTAGAAGACAATCGCGATAGAAATTTATGGACAAGTGGAAGTTTGATTTTAATAGTGAAAATTAAAATTGTGAAATAGACCAAATAAGTGATTGTGCATTTTTAAGTAATTTAATAAACTCTTTTAAATTTAATTCAAAAGACATTGCGTTTTCACTTTCTCGGAACATTAAAATTATTGGCCGCGAACCATAACACGCGACATTGGTAACAAGAAGTGAGAAAGAAAATTTTGGAAGTGAAAACGTTGAAACATTTTTAAAGTGCACAATAGTGTAAATTAATGAAGAAAGTGGTGGAAAAATAGCCAAAATAAAAAAATAAATAAAAATGCCAGGAAATTTTCATCTAAAAATTGATCAATTGTCCATATCGGAGCTCAAGAAGGAGTTGGAACAGCGAAATCTGGCCACACAAGGTACAAAGGCCATACTGATTGCACGCTTGCGTGACACAATTGAGTCGGAAGGCGTGAATCTGGATTCGGGTGAGCTCTCTGATGCGGAAAAATCCGCAGAAGGTGGAGAAGCAGAAATACCAAAATCAAAGGAGCCAGAAACTGCGCTAATGCAAATGTTAATGCTGATGTCATTCAGTCTAACTGCGAAGCTAGATTAACAATCGGCGAAGCTAAATGAGCAGTCATCTAGTCTCACTGTGAAGCTAGATGAACAATCCACGAAGCTAAATGAACAATCAGCGCAGCTAAATGAACAATTAGCGAAGCTAGACCAACAAACGTTTGAAATCAAGGCAGACGTCAAGGCAGACATTGCACAGAAGCTGGAGAAACAGTCAACTGATTTGAAGGCAGATTTGGAAAAACAGTCTACCGAAATAAAAGCAGAGCTCAGTAGTTTCAACTGCCAAATTAAATGTGTCGAGGAAAATGTTGACCAGGTCGGGGAGAGAGTCAACCATGAAATCAGCCAGGTCGAGGAGAGAATCAACCATGAGATGGAAAACATGAAAAAAGAATTGGAAGCAGCGAAGGCAATAGTAGCCACACCACTAGCCCCATTTGTAACCGCAGCGCATAACATATCCAGAAATGTGCAAGCACCAATATTCGTTGGGCAAACGGTGTGGAGTATTTACAAAACCCAGTTTGAAGCAGCCGCTGGGGCAATTCACTGGAATGAGCCGAAACGAGCAACTGCACTAATTTTTGCTCTAAGAGGCCCAGCTACTGAGCTTTTACAGACGATCCCCGTTGAGTTGCACTCAAAGTCGGTTGCTATAATGAATGCGCTGGACATGCGTTATGGTGACGATCATCTGAAGCGGATTTACCGGTCACAGCTACGGCATCGGATGCAGAAGTCTGGCGAAACCCTACAGCAGCTAGCTCAAGACATTGAGCGACTGGCACTTTTGGCTTACCCAGCGTATGACCCAGAACATCGAGGTGACGCAGCGACAAAAGCATTCATCAGCGCATCAAAAGACCAGGAATTGCAACAAGCCGTGTGTTTAGCTCAAAAGAAAACAGTTAAGGACGCATTGGCTTATAGTCTGAACTTTGAGGCAGCAAAAAATGTGAGCCGTACCACTGCCCGGTTCCGCGAGGTAGTAACAGACGAGTGCAGGTGTGAGCGCGTCGAAATTGAGCGAGACCCAGATGTAAATGGTGCGCCTAGATGCTGGAATTGCGGAGAGACGGGGCACCTGCAAAGAGACTGCAAGAAGCGAAGAAAACCGAGCTATTGTCCAGGGTGTGCAGCTAGGAAAAGATCCAGACCGAGTCAGGAGCCCAGAATGGAAACACTTCAAGCAGAGGGGTCGGGAAATATGTAAGAGCCAACTTCGTGGGCAGAGATTGGCTAGGAGGATTGATGTCCCCAGCACCACCATTGGCGTGTCAAGACGACATCGTGGAGAAGCGGACTTATGCCTTCCTGGTCAAGCTGACGAAGAACATTGCAGCATAATAATCGACACTGGTGCAACCCGATCGATTATCCGACCAGACCATGTGAGGCAACAACTACTTCACAAGGCCAGAATATTCTCACTTCGGACAGCAACGGGAGAAACTGCACCTGTCCATGGAGTTGGGAGACCTTGCGTTCCGACATAATTTTCTGGTCGCGAACATTATGGATGACTGCATTCTCGGAATGGATTTTCTGCGACCGCATAGAATCACATTGGATTTGGGCAAACGGTCATTGAAATGGCAAAATGTCGAAGTATTGATGGAGGATCCCAGCGTTTGAATTCCCAAAATGAATGTAGTAGTATATGCCGAAACTGATGTACCGAATTCTTCCAAAAGCATTGTATGGGCCAAGCTTGATGGTGATTCTGGAGACCAGGGATCTTATCTGATAGAGCCAACGAAGACGTCCGCATTGCGCAGTTTGATTGTAGGACGAAGCCTTGTAAGATCTATAAGGAACGGATACGTGCCGGTTAGAGTCCTTAATACCGCAGACTCAACCACGAGCATCAAAGCGGGAGAAGTCATCAGCAGCTGCCAGCCTGTTTCCACTATCACCTCCTTGGAAGCCACTCACGCCCATCATTGGAAAAGGAGACAAGTCGCAGACAAAGCCCGGGAATCCACGTCTGCAATATTGAAGCAGGTCAAATCGCCAGTGCAGCTATTCAAGCGAGCCTCTGATCTGGTCACCAAGTACAGTGACATCTTCTCAACAAGCCCGGATGACCAAGGCCGAACGAGTATGGTAACTCATGTCATAGATACACAGGGAGCCAAGCCAATTCGGCAAGCGCTGAGACGTCTTCCTATAGCCAAACAAGGAGAAGTGAGCGCACTGATCTCGGACATGGAAAAACAAGGCGTTATCAAAAATTCTGTCAGTCCATGGGCCGCGCCTGTAGTTCTAGTAAAGAAAAAGGATGGTAGCGCTCGTTTTTGTGTTGACTATAGGCAGCTTAACGACGTCACTAAGAAAGATAGTTACCTGCTCCCACGCATCGATGACATCATGGATACTTTAGCCGACGCAAAATGGTTTTCTACACTCGATCTCAAGAGTGGCTACTGGCAGGTAGGAATCGACAAGAAGGACCGAGAGAAAACCGCATTTTGAGTTGGGACCGGATTGTGGCAATTTGTGGTGCTGCCATTTGGGGTTTGCAATGCTCCAGCCACCTTCGAACGCCTGATGGAATACGTGCTACGTGACCTAACCTGGAAAACTTGCTTGGTGTACCTAGATGACATCATCGTCATCGGGAGAACGTTCGAAGAGCATGCGCGGAACTTAGAAGAGGTTTTCTCCCGATTGTGACTGGCGAATTTGAAACTTAGTCCCGACAAGTGTACCTTTTTCGCAGCTGAAGTAAAATACCTGGGACACATCGTATCAGCAGAAGGGGTCAAAACAGACCCTGAGAAAATAGAAGCCGTGAAAAACTGGCCAACACCAAACAACAAGCGCCAACTACGAAGTTTTCTGGGTCTGGCAACGTACTGTCGAAGATTCGTCAAAGGTTTTGCCAAATAAGCTAAGTGTGTTCATCAGTTAACCGAGAAAAATTGTCCATATGCCTGGAATGAGCAATGCCAGGTAGCCTTTGAGACCTTGAAAGAGAAGCTGTGTGAATCACCTGTGCTGGTATATCCGAAACCCGGAAAAATGTTTGTAGTTGACACTGATGCAAGCAATGGCGGTATTAGAGCTGTACTCTCCCAGCAGATCAATGGCGTAGAAAGAGTCCTCTCGTATTACAGTCAAGTTCTATCAAAAAGCGAGAGGAACTACTGCGTGACCAGGAAGGAGCTATTGGCTATAATAGAGGCCACCAAGCAGTTCCACAAGTACCTTTGTGGCCAGAATTTTGTTCTTCGCACGGACCATGCATCGCTGAGATGGCTACTTAATTTCAAAAACCCCGAGGGACAAGTTGCGAGATGGATCGAAAGATTGCAGTCATACGACTACGAAATTGTTCACCGGAAGGGCGGAGTTCATGGAAATGCTGACGCCCTATCTCGTCGTCCATGTCCAGCTAATTGTAAGCATTGCCAACAGATTGAAGAAAAGGAGCCGCCCGTTGATCTGCGATTGATAACGGCTGAATTCGATGAAGGTTGGTCATCGGAGGAGATTCGAAATGCCCAGTTAGCTGATGAAGATATCGGGCCATTGCTCGTATGGAAGGAGACAACTGGGCAACCCGAGTGGAAAGACGTTTCAATGCATGGCGAAACACTGAAAAGCTATTGGGCACAATGGAACTCCCTTCAGGTGGAGGGTGGCATACTCAAGCGGAAATGGGAAACGGTAGATGGCAGCTCCTATAGGATGCAAACTATACTTCCCAAAATCTGAATCCACGATGTGGTTAAGGAAATTCCTGAAGGATCCTCGGGAGGCCCACCTTGGTGTTAACAAGACCTTAGCGAAATTGCGGGAAAGGTTTTAATGGCTCCACGCTCGAGAAGACGTAGAGGACTGATGCCGCAGATGCACAATTTGCGCTTCCGTCAAAGGTCCAAAGCGACGACTGCGGGGGCAAATGCAAACCTACAACGTGGGTGTACCGTTTGAAAAGATTGCTGTTGACATCGCTGGACCCATATAAATCCATACACGCTGGTTGTGGCCGATTATTTCAGCAAGTGGCCCGAGGTCTATCCCATTCCCAACCAGGAAGCAACTATCGTAGCCGAACAGCTTGTGTTAAATTGGGTCAGTAGGTACGGCGTACCTTGTCAACTACATTCGGATCAAGGCCGAAACTTTGAGTCACTAGTTTTTGGCGAAATGTGCGAGCTGCTGGGAATACGGAAAACGAGGACAACACCACTGCATCCCCAATCCGATGGAATGGTCGAACGTTTCAACGGCACGCTAAATAGACACCTGCCCAAGATGGTTGACGAAAACCAAAGGGACTGGGACCGACACATCCCGCTATTTTTGATGGCGTACAGAGCTGCCGAACATGCATCGATGGGCCAAGCCCCAGCTAAAGTCATTTTTGGAAAGACTATTCGTCTGCCAGCTGATATAAAGTTCGGGACACCCCCCGAGAAACCCCAAACCATCTCGGAGTACGCGAGTGAGCTAAGGTAGCGGTTGAACCAGATACATCGGACAGTGCGAAAACACCTCAAATCGGCTACTGACCGCATGAAGACCAGGTATGATCTAAAGGCAAATTCTACTGGCTTCCGGCAAGATGACTTGGTGTGACTATATAACCCGCAATGGCGAAAGGGTAGGTCCCCAAAGTTGCAATATAATTGGGAGGGGCCATACCGAGCTACAAAGCGAATCAACGACGTCGTATACCGAATAAAAGAACATCGTAAGCCAAGAGCCAAAATGAAAATCGTGCACCTGGACCGTCTTGCCCCATATTACATCCAGGGAGAATTGACTACAACAGGTGACACATCTTTTCGGGGCGAAAAGAACTGAGGTGGGGGCAGTGTTACATGTACAAAGAATTCTGCGAGCTACTGTCGCAATTGTTTTCACAACCATTAAGAACATCAACAAAATGAATTTACTCGAAACCACGAGAGCCCACCAAACATGATCAACATTTAGAAGTGAGTCACTGCTCCATTCATCTGCTCGAATATACCAGATACCTCTCGGCAGAACATTCGCCAATGTACGAGAAATGCATTGAACGGATGGAGACCCTATATAAAGGCGAGCTGAATGAATGGGGGATCATTTTCATTCGACCGCGATAAAAACTGCGATGGTGTGTGGAAAGCGATATTGTTCGAGTAATTAAAAAGTGATTTTCGTTGATTGTGAAGTGATCTTAGAAGACAATTGCGATAGAAATTTATGGACAAGTGGAAGTTAGATTTTAATAGTGAAAATTAAAATTGTGAAATAGAACAAATAAGTGATTGTGCATTTTCAAGTAATTTAATAAACTCTTTTAAATTTAATTTAAAAGACATTGCGTTTTCACTTTCCCGGAACATTAAAATTATTGGCCGCGAGCCATAACACGCGACAATAAATACATATATATATAATGAAAGCGGTGGCTTCAAACTACTTAAAATTCATTATTTACTTGTCATGTACGTGTAGGTTGATATGAAATCCTAATGCATACAAAATTCAAATCATAATTAAGTGAGATATAGCTTTTCCAAAGGTGGACTTATAACTATGTTGTAGTTGATACATATTTCAAATCGACATAGGCACTTGTATTTTCTTCGGGTTTCAATGAAAATTTAAGGAACATCGTTTGATTTAAACATGGTCAATTGGTCAAGCATTAAGAAAAATTATTTGCGCTGGAACGAAATGGTGAATGTTATGTTCTTATGTATGTATTGGATGAATAATTCAAAGTTATTTTTTTATTTTGTTCTGATAAATTCGACTTTATTTATTCAAAATAGCCTTCTCTGGCCTCGATACGCTGTTTTGCGCGATCCAAAAGCTCTTCGAAAAACTGTTTCAGATCATTGACCGGAATATCCTTCAGGATGTCGGTACTAGCCTTTTGAATGTCCTCTATGGACGCAAACTGTTTTCCTTCCATGGTTAAATGCAATTTTCCGAATAGGTAAAAGTCACAGGGAGCCATATAAGGTGAATACGGTGAGTTATTGATGGTTGAAATGCGATTTCTAGCCAAAAAATTAGTCACAAGAGTGGATCGATGAGATGGTGCATTATCAGGCAGTAAGAGCCAGCTTCCGCCTCCGCGGTATTCAGGCCGAATTCGACAAATGGGATGCAACAAACATTTCAAATTGCATTGACGCTTTGGCCCATTGGCACCAACTCCTTGAGGACAATTCCCTTGGAATCGTAAAAACAGATGAGCATCGACTTGATTTTTGAATTCTCCAAATGCGATTTTTTGGGTGGTGGCTCCTCCGAGGCCGTCCATTCAGTACTTTGACGCTTGATTTCGGGTTCATATTGGAAACATCACGTTTCATCACCAGTTACAATGTTTTAAAGGAAGTTATCGTCTTTTCTCGCTTCTTTAAAGTTGTCTTTCGAATGTTGAATTCTGAACAATTTTTGGTCATCAATTAACTTTTCGGAACAAAACGTGACCTTTTGTAAGCCCCAATGATCGGTTAAAATACAATAAACCGATGTTTTGGAGAAATTCAACACCGATTCCATGAATTTAAATGATGCTTTCTGCTCATTTTTGATAAATTCACGCACATTTTCGATGGAGTTTTTGGTGATCACTGATTTTGGGCGGTCCATATGTTCATCATCATTTATGTCCTCACGACCATCTCTGAAACGTGTAAACCACTCATGAACTCTGGCACGAGATAGACAATCATCGCCATAAATTTTTTCCATCAATTCAAATGTTTCGGTGAACGTTTTACCGATTTTAAAACAAAATTTGATATAAGTTCTTTGTCCGAAATCCATTTTTGTACCAATGACGCAAACAAACTGTCACTTTAGACGCAATACCAGCATATGTTAATAATATTTATGGGTATTAATTTCACATTACCCCTGAAATTAAAACGGTGGCTTTAAACATCTTAAAATTTATTATATATTATAAAGTCGTTATGTACTCGTGTGTTAAAATAAGACCCTAATGCTGATAAAATTTCATGGAAATCAAATTATAATCAAGTGAGTCATAGCCATTTCAATAGTGGACGTGGTGATGGTTGATACATAACTCGTATTTCAAATCGACCTAGGCACTCGTATTTTCTTCGGATTTCTTTGAAAATTTGAGGAACGCCGTTTGATTTCAACATGTTCAATTGCCCAAGTATTCTGAAAAATTATTTATCCTGGAAGAAAATGGCGGTTGCTTTGTTCTTATGAACGAAACTCTGCATCTTTTGAATACATTTGAATGATTTCTTAAATAAAGATTGAATGAATAATTCAAATCTTCGATTTATACCATCTGAAAACTTGTTTCAAATGCTGCGACGGTTACAAAGCCCTTCTTGTAGGGGCTCTTTCCTGCTTATTTGGCTAGTTAATCTGCGCTTCAAAGTCATCATAAGTGGATAATTAATTGATCACAGATATTCAAATTCTACGAATTGTTTATCTTAAAATGTTTTTGTTTTATCCATGATACAGAATGGTCCTCATTCAAATATAAACTAAACCTTGCATTAGTAAACTAAAATCATCAAGCTGTATAATTAATCAAAAATTGTCCAATTTTAACAACTCACCCATTCAAACTAAAATCTAATAGTCTGAGTTCAGTGGTTCGAGTTCATTTGGAATTGCATATCATTGAACTTAATTTCAGCCATTTCAATTAATTAGAATAATTTTCATAAACTTCAAATAAACCAAAATACATTTGCAAATTATCAACAAGTCGTTTGGATAACATTTTCCCCTAAAAACAAAGGCGATGGTTCGTTTACTGTACATTAGTTGAGTGTGCTGGCGCTGGAAGGCAATACAGGATTTGATGATATACAATGATTGGTATATTTAGTTAGTTGCAGGGATTCATGCAATTTAAATCCTGGTATACCGAGGTCGTACTTTCACGTTGGTCGAAACCATAAAAGCATTTCCTTGTACTCATCTAATTTTCTCATAATTAGCTAAGCGTTGAAATTGTCTACTTTTCTATCTTTTTGTCATTCCGGTGGAGAGTGGAGACTACGCCATTAGATTTGGGTTTGCAAAAATGCCACGAACAAGAAATTGGTTTATTGAAGTGTAAGAATTTCATACCTATCAATGTTTATCATTTCAGTATATTCAAGAGCATAATTGGCTCGTACCTTTTCGGTCCATCGAAATCAACCTTTTTGCGATAATTACCTTACAATGAGAACCACCATCTGGAACCTTACCCTCTCTCAAAAAGCAGAAATTTATAAATATAAAATACTTATCAATGACAGAAACGTCTTTTCATTAATGTGAACATAAAATTTATTTCCATCTGCAAAGTATTCACAAAACTCATAACCGGTCATTCAAAAATCCATCACGTTTTCGGTGTCTTAATCGAAAAGAAAGAAAATTTCAATGCAACTCCCATTCCTTAAAAATCGGATCATTAACTGCTTGTCGCATTGCGAGTACAAAAGCTCTCCTTACGTTGGGTTCAATTATTCAAAAAAGGCAAAAGAATGTTTAAAACATGCGCTCAATGTCGTTTATAGCCTATTCTTTTGAAAATGTCCCAAATTTATTACACTTTTTATGGCCAGCGAAACGGATGGATAGCCCCAAAATCTGAGGCAATTTTTTGAATGTTCTACGAGTGAAATGCCTTCAGAATTCAGGTCTGGACCAGAAATGAATTGCCAGTATTTTATCATTTTAGAAGCTTTCTATCTTTTGGCTGCTTGAATGCATCGTCAGACGGGGAGAGACCTATTTGCGTCTTTAAAGGATTAGAATGATCTATTCGAGGAAATTACGGTAATGATTATTTATTCTGGAAAGGTAAATGGGTGCTTCAAATTTTTCGCTGGAGGGTTAACGCTTGAGGGATTATTTTGACAGCTTCAAAAACAAACCATAGTTGGCATTTGATTGCTCATTTAGAAGGCAAAGCACTTATTGTTTGATATCAAGATTGTATTTTTAGTCTTATGAAAATCGTTGCCTTAGTCTACAATATGTAAATTTTTAATGAAGTTTCATATCATTATGGTGTTAAACATTATTCAATACATAAAATTTCAATGATTCCATTTTATTGATGGAATAATGCAATCCAAGTAAAGCTGATGGAATAAATATGAAGTTTAAATCAATGTCCTTTAAAACAATCCTACATTATTACAGGTTTAATGCATATCATGGCATCATTTGCTCATAAAATATCGCATCAACATGATGCGTTGGTGGTTGGTTAAACGCTTCACAAGATAATAGAATAGTTTTACAGTCAAAAACACCTAATAGACAAGGACTTTGGGATAGTTTGAGGATACCGATTTTATAAAGTATGCAATTTTGAGCGATTATAATTTACCCTCAAACAATAAAGGTTAAAAATGTTTCTGACTACCGCACGCTCTCCGATAATAATCAAAATTATATTTGTGAAAAACGTTTGTATTTTTTCGTGATATTATATTGCCTAATTCAAGACACAGTAATTAATGGCATGCTTTTACCAAGATTAATTGGTGCAATCCAGCGGAGATCCTATGGAACCCCAGTTTTGTTCACTCAAGATGAGTATTGGCACCAACTCACCTGCCCTGGATTCCCTCAAGCCACCAGCAATCCTGTGGTCTGACAGAGGAGTGCCTAGCACAAATTTTTGTCCGCTGGGGAAAATCCTTTGTATACACATCGTATACACTTCAATTTATTAATTACGCACTGGGATTAGCTAACTCCTTTTCAAATCACATTTCGCAAGTGTAATTATATTAGCTGCTATCCCCGTTGGCTACACCAGTGGAAAAGGGGAATTTCTTTCTTTTATTAGTTTCAAAAAGTAATTAATAATTTGATTGGCCACCACTTTGAAGGTTTAACATAATGTTTAAGGAATATTTCCTGTCATAAAAATACCCCTTATGTGGGTAATATCATATTCAACACTTTAGCTCCTACTAATATAACGAATATCACTTACTTTTTTACCTTGGGAGGCCGCCATTTTAATTCAAATCAGAGTTATACTCCCGACAAGACAAAAATATTCATTTTTTTTGAATATGGCATATTTAATTAAGGATAAAATGTTCGAGTTTTTAGTTAATAGCTATTTTTATTATTATTATTAAAAAAATAACGGAGTAATTTAAATTAAAGGCCTTAGGCTTATTAGATATGAATTTTAAAGTGCTTTTAGAATTTACAGTGTGATATCTTATGCCTCATTTAGATACTCGCCGAGAACAGACGAATAGGCACGAACATGAATATGTAAACGACTTTCTCGGGTGTATTCGGTATTCGCCGCGAATATTCGTCCATTCGGTGGTGGTTTTTTGGCACGAGTCAAAGGATTGTTCGTCGATATTCGCGAGCGGTGATTAAATATTCGTCATTATTCATTTTACTAGTGATCGTTGTCGCGAGTGGATGTTTAGTGTTTGTAGAATGGATTTGTTTGCTATGGAATGGACGAATGATAAGACGCTAACTTTCATAGAATATTACCAGGGAGAACCAGTGATATGGGATCCTAAGTAAAAAACAGAAGCAACGGCCAAATTTCGTTTGTGAGAAAACCTGGTGTTTAAAAAATAAAACGCGATAGTGTATTGTTATTCATTTTATTCTTATAGTTTTGTGTGAACATCCGTTTTTTAAATTTAGGATATAAATTACGTGCATATGTAGTATAGGGTTATCCATTTTACGCTTGGGAAATTATAGCTAAAGAAAACACATTAGATATTCAGATGGTAACAAAGCTTTTTATTCATTATAAAGATTGAACCTTGCCATTATAACACAACATCATTCAAATGTCCTCCACGGGACCTCTTACAGGCCTCAATCCTTTTGAGGTAATTTTTAATGAATTATGGGCACATTTCCGGCAATATCTCGGCCATAACTTCACGAATATTGGTTTTAAATTGCTCAATATTTTGAAGATTATTCGCGTAAACACGATCTTTCGCATAGCCCCATTAAAAGAAATCCAAAGGTGTTAGGTCGCAGGATCTTGTGGGTCAATTGACATCACTCAATCTCGAAATTACGCGTCCTGGAAATTGCTCTTGCAAAAGTGCTCGATTAGCCTGTGTTGTGTGGCTTGTGGCTCTGTCGTGTTGAAACAATATGTTCTCCAGATCATAATCTTCAATTTTTCTCCAAAAATAATCGGTTAACATCCGTCCATAGCGGTCAAAACTGAATGTAATGGCTCTTCCTTGATCGTTTTCAAAAACTACGGGTCAATAACACTACCAGACCATAATGCACACCAAACGGTCACTTTTCCGGATGCAAAGGCATTTTTGCGATATTTACGTAACCACTGAGCGAAAAATGAGCCTCATCGCTAAAGAAAATTTTATTCGAAAAATCGTTATCAATGGCTTGTTGTTCAATCACCCAATTCGCATACATTCTTAGTTGTGTATGGTGTTGAGGCTTAAATTCATGAGTGAGTTGGATTTGGTTCGGATGGAGATGCAAATTCAAATGCAAAACCCGCCACGATGAGCCGTAAGACAAGCCCAAATGTTGAGCACGTCGAGGAATCGAGAAATTCGGGTCTTCCTCCACACTTTGAGCAACGACAGCGATATTTTCAGCAGAACGAACGTTGCAATGATGCACAGGCCTTGCAATATCAATAACCGATCCAGTCTCTTCAAATTTTGTCACTGTGTTTGAAATTGTTTGCTGTGTAGGTCGATTATGTCGACAGTAATCGGCTTGTAAAGCCCTAAATGTTGATACGGTAGAATCACCATTTTTATAATAAAATTTAATAATTTTAACGCGTTTTTCGATTGTTAAACGATCCATATTTCTAAATAGCAAACCTTCAGCCAAAAAAAAAACACGCTAATGATGATATTTAATTCTGACAGATGTCAAATGGCAGGGTTATACTTTCCTAACACGAAATGGATAACCCTGTATTTCAATTTATGATAAATTTTGAAAATATGTTGCAAATTCGTGGTATTAGACCTAATGTGTCTTCTTGCGTTTGCCTCCAAGATCCTTCTTGAATGATTAAACCATTCTTAATAGTATCAAAAGTTCCCTGCGGTGCGTATGTGTTTTGCGACATTTTACTTCCGCGTAAAAAATTATGTATTGTATACAAGTCATTGATATAACACGCACATTTTCAACATCAATCGCAATAAGTTTTTTGAACAGGAATGAAAGAATTCCGAATACATTTTCGACCACCACCCGAGCACTTGATAATTTTTGATTGAATTGACGTTTAATTGAGTTTGGATATGGTTTCATTAAATGATTGTGTAACGCAAAGGCACCGTTGGCTGTAAAAACATAGGGAACACTTTTTTTCTCTACCCAGTAGAGGACAATCTGGAGGCAAATTCAAGGATTTGTCTGTTATTTTTTTATATAAAATACTATTTCGAAAGACGCCACCGTCACTTATGCGCCCTTGACTACCAATATCAGCAAAAATTAACTTAAAATACTATCTACTAGTGCTAACAGTACTAAACTAAAAGTCTTTTTGTAATTCCAAAAATCTGATCTACTATATGCCGGGAATGTAATTACGATATGTTTGCCATCAAGTGCTCCAATGCAATGCGGAAATGTTTTTTAAATCCTTCTTCTATTGCCAACCATTCTTGCGTAGAGCATTTTTTAATGAAATTTTTGTTTCAGGAGAATTTAGATGAAAGTGACGTGACCCCTACTGTGGATGAACAATTTTCAGTGGCTAATTCCACACCAAGAAAAGCAAGAAAGCGTTTAAATTTTACTCAAATAGAAAACGAAGTTGGTGAAACATTTCCCACTCTAAAGAGAGTTTTAGATTCAAATAATAAGATTGATGTTCGAAATAAATGGAAGGAACGTTACTTAGAAACTCATCATTCATCTACAAATTTATCCCAATATCAAGCATCATCGTCATATTCATCAACACCTTCACCAACATATCTACCAACGGCAGTCCCATAAGGCATAGAAATACAACTACTAAAAAAACATAACGCAATCTTCATCAGACGATACATCAATGCAAGTAACACCAAACAAGGGACGAAAAATTCCACATAAGCACACGAATGTTATCACAAGCCATGATTCCGTCGCGGCATCAAAGAATAATTAATCTGCCGACGCGTTCTCAAAACATTGTTCAGCAAGCTTACGAAACTGCATCCTTTTATGAAGATGATGCTCAGTCACCACAATAAATATTTTATTGTGCTATTTATCAGATTTTTATTTAATATATTATAAAGAAAACATATCAGTGTTTTACTCACCATTATCTCATCCTTTAAAACTGCATTCAATGCTTTGCACACTTCTGGTATAATCTGTGATATAAGCGGAGCAGATACTTTGAATAAACAAGTTGAAGTAACAGGAGGATGCTCCTGCCAGAAGGGTATTGTAAAACAATTAGTAAATCAAACGATATATTCTGCATATCGAAACTTAACTAATACTATATACAGATTCCATAAATTGAGTTCGAATAATTATTATAGTTATTATGATTTGAAACTCGCCACCATTTTATTTCAAGTGTTTTGACCTCGTCGCTTGATTAGTCATGATGGCACATCAATATTACAAGCCATTTCTAAAATTTTTAATCAAAATTCCTACATATTTGTAGTGTCTGGGTCCGTTGCAAGCGTGTATCTCCCTAGTATCACTCGTTAATGTTGTTGTAATTGTTAAATATTCAATCGGCTGTAACTTAGCTGTTTATTGTTCAATTATTGTGGAATTTTCGAACCATATGTAATTACTTTTAGAAAACTTTAAATATACATTTTGGAAAATTTAATTTAATTTATAGACAAAAAAGCAAAATTTATAAAATGTACTATTATTAACAAAGTTGATCGAATTTCGACTTCGATGGTATTTGTTGCCCTTGTGAAGCAAAAATTGTCATTTTAATTACTGTTTTGAAAAGCTCTTATAAAGAACTTTCATTTGATATTCATATTGGCTACCTTTGATGAAATTTTTTGTTCAGCGGTCTCTCCCCTGTACTGTAATCATCGATTCATGGCCCATTTTTTCGAACCCTAGAATGGTTCCTAAGCCCTTTTGCTAGGAGCTCTCTCCCGCCTCCTCGACTTGTTTCACCTATGAGTACTAATTTTTGATACTCCTCTTCAGTCATTCATTAAATTGAATTGAGTGTTAAAAGCATGCACCTTAAACGTTGAAGTTGGGGCAAAATAACTCAAAATTATTCAATGTTCGCATTTAAAACAGCCACTATTTTGCTTGACGATTACTAATACCGCTAGCTGAGCCAATTCTCAAAGATATTCATGATACCTATCATTCCTGAAATTTTCATGCAAATCCTAGCAAAGCTGTAGTGCCTTAGTCGGTAAAAAGCGCATATTGTTCCATAGCCATACTCGTATGTTTCCATAGTAATGCAGCGCATATTTTTCCATAGTAATACAGGAAAATTAAAATCGCTCTAACTTCGTTAAATACCATTCGATCCTCATGAAACTTTCAGGGCAGATTAACCTTATAAATAGTCTGATTAGTACTGAATTTTATTAAATTTAAGGGCACCGTTAAGATTTTAATCAAGAAAACATAAAATCGATAAATCATACTATTACTAACACAGTTGAGTGAATTTCGACTTCTCATGTATTTGTTGTAGTTGTACTCAGCAAGGCCTACTTTCATGATTTTTTTCAGATTTTTCAGGTCAAAGGTTTCCAATCGCGGGGGGGTGGTACACAAAATTTTCGTACATTTCCCTTTCCCCTGCACCCGTCAAAGCAAAATTTGTCATTTCAAGACCTGTTTTGAAAAATTCTCACTAAGACTTTTCGTTTGATACCCATATTGCCTACATGCGATGAAAACTTTTTTCAGGGGCAACTCCCCTATATGGGGAGACCCTCCTTAAAGACCTTATACATTTTTTCGTGGCGAAACTTTGAAGAGGGCGTCACTTCGCACCTACTTACAAAATCTTATATTCCTAGCTAATGTAGTTTGCGAGAAAAAGTGGTGTGACACACGGACGGACTGACAGACGGACAGACAGAACGCGATTTTAGTAGGGTATTGTAAAATGATTTTAGAATACCCTGAAAATGAAAGCTTTTATAAGAATCGCCAGTTGCCAAATATCTCAGTGCTATTGCAAGTCGAAATTTGGCTGGTACTGCATCTCTAAATGAAGTGTTTTGTTTAGCAACAGGCTTAACTTTGCTATGCAGAAATTCAAAATCTGCTAACGACATCCTTATAAAGGTGCCAAACTCTCCTGATGGTTCACACACCATTTCCGTGATCATTTTCTCCATTCCGTGCCTAAAAAACAATCTCAAATTAGATAAAACATAAGCACCTAAACAATCACACCCTGCCTATTTTATCCGTCTACTATCCTTTCTTCACACCTAACAAAATAGGAAACAAATCAATTAAGTCAAAAATTTTGTTAAACTTTTGTCTCTAAAAGGCGAGGTGTACAATTAAATAATATAACACATATAGTAGAAATAGTTTATTTACCAGTTCCGGCTGCGGTTGACGGCTGTCATCCACCATCTTCGTTGTTGTCTTTTCTTTTTGTTGTCTTGAATTAAACGATATGCGTTGAAATGGCATATAGCCGTAGCAGCAAGTTGCACTTCCTTTGTGTTTGACATATCAATCTACACTGAATATAGACGAATATATAAACGGGTCTGTTCGTGGTCATATTCGTCCACGAATTATTCGGCGAATTTTTCGCCGAGTATCTAAACCAGGCATTAAGTGGTAGTTTGATTCCTTTTATTTTTGTTTTTTACATGTAGGAGAATATTGTAGTGTTAATTAGAGTTTTATTTTAAAATGATTCAGCAAGGTGTTTATTGTTTTAATATTCTCTAGAGAAATTATCGATAGGAGAGACAGTAGATCGCATTGAATGTATATGTTATATGCTCTTACTGGCTGACAATCAGTAAGCAGATGTTGTATGATGATGTTCGGGGGCCTGCATAAAGGACATGAATCTGGCTGCTTTTGCTTTAGAATGTGTTCGTGAGTTAATTTTGTGTGACCTAGCTTTAGTCGGATGAAATTTCTGAGTTGCTGTGTGGTGGTTTTGCTTGGTAGAATTATTGGCTCCCGAAAAGGGTTGACTGATTTGTAATGATGAGTAATGCTGTTCCATTCTGTTGTAATGGTGCTTTTAATGTGCTCGTCTATTGCCTTGCAAATATCTTTTTCTATTGATTGCCTGATATTTGCGAATGGCTCGGTGTTCATATAATTATTAATTTATTTGATTTGCTGCAGATTATATTCCTTATTTTGAAAACGGTAGGATTTGGGTTGTTGCTATTGAAAAGAGCATCAATACAGGATTTACTTTCAGTACAGATTACGTATTTCCCCAGTGATGTAGCGGCGAATTGGGTTATAGCGCAAAGGGCTTCCAGCTCAGCGGTGAAAATAGACTTGTATGTTGCGAGCAGACCTAATTTAATTATTTTTCCATCTTCAGTTGTAGCTGCAAACGTTATGCTCAGTTGTTGAACCATCCGTACAGATAATCTTCTGCCTGGATAATACAGTTGGGATGACCTGCTGATTTAAGACTACTTAAAAATTTTATCAAATTTAAGTTTTTTCAAGTGATTTTCGCAATTCAACTATGTGTTCTGACCAGGAATATTTGTTCGTAATTTTTAAACATAGTATTTTAAGACTACATGTGTTTGTGGTTGGATTGTTTTTGTAGGTGAGTTGGAAGGGAGAGCAAAGGTGTTTTTACTAATATGAATGTGTTGTGATTTGGTAGGTCATATTTCTGCACCTGATGAAACACACCATTTTGAGATTTTTTAGGTTAGAGTATTGAATTTATCTTGAAAAAGTTGTGTGTCTGTCTCGGTCCGTTGACCGCGTCAACCAATTCCGAAATCCAAGCAGCGATGAACTGTGTTCATCGATCGAGTCAGACCAGCGCTTCCTCGGTTTCCCCACTGGCCCCCGGCCCTCAATTCTCCCAACGAATACCTTCTTGAGTATCCGTTGCTCGTCCATACGATTCATCTATCCAACCCATTGCAGCTTCCGCAGTCTTACAATCCTTGAGATCTTCGGTTCGTCAAAAATTTCATACAGCTCATGGTTGTATCGAATTTGCCATTGGTCCCCGTCTAGCTTCGCTCCGATTATTTGCCTCAGGACCCGTCACTCAAAGGTGTTCAATATATTTGCGGATGCTTGGGTTAAGGTCCATGTGTCACACCCATAGCATAACACAGGTCTTATCACAAATATGTATACTTGGAGCTTTGCTTTCTTGTGTATGCAGCTTTTCTTCAAGATCGTCAATACTGAATAAAATATTTTATTTGCGAGCTGTATTCTTTGGCGTATTTCATCTCTTTCATTACCCGTTTTCGGCATTTTGGCACCTAAATACACAAATTCGCTATCATTTTCGATACTTTATCCGCCAAGTGTGATATTTTGTGTTTGAGATATTTTTCCTCAACTGCGTCATGAACTCGTTGATTTGTAGCCCTACTAGTTTTGCTTCGCTGTCGAGTTTCAGGAAGAGTTCTTTGGCAGTTGTTAGTGACCGTGACAGAATGTTGATGTCGTCCGCATAGGCCACTACCTGGCCCGACTTGTATAGTAATGTACCTCGCGTATCGACAGGTAGGTTCCGTATGACGTATCCCAGTGCCAAATCGAATAGCAATGGGGCCAGCCCATCTCCCTGCTTTAGTCCGATGTTTGTGTCAAAGGCATCGGTGAGTTGGTTATTGATACGGACTTGGGAACTTGTCCACGTCATTGTCATTTTGGTAAGACGGACTAATTTGGCTGGGATGCCAAAACCAAGCATTATTTCATCATTATTTCAATACTGTCGTATGCTTGCTTGAAGTCAACGAAAATTTGGTGTACGTCTATGTTGAACTCCGAGCATTTTTCAAGTACCTGCTTGAATGTGAACAATTGGTCTGTTGTTGATTTACCTGTCCTAAAATCACCTTAAAAATCCCCAATAATACTGTTGACATATTATCCGATTCTATTTTCTAAGATTTTAGAAAATATCTTATACGCCGTACAAAGTAGTGATATGCCTCTATAAATTTCGCACTGTAGCTTGTCACCTTTTTTTGTGGATAGGGAATATTATTGATTGGCTCCACTCTTTCGGCATATGTTCTTGTTGACAAATATACTGGATGACTTTGTGAATAGCTTAATGAGCACTACTGCCACCATATTTGATGAGCTGCACTGGAATCTCATCAATGCCCGGCGCTTTATTATTCTTTTAGGCTTTAATGATGGAACAAACTTCATCCAGAGTTAGTGGGGCCAATGGAAGCCCTGCGCAGCCATCTATAGAATCTGATGTTCTGGAGCTGTGCGGAGGATTAAGGAGGTTCTTCAAATATGATGCTCGTCTTTCCTTAATCTTGGTTTCATCAGCGATTATATTGCCGCTGTCACCACGACAGAGCGTGGTTTTGGGCTGATAACCACGTTTCAGGCTTTTCACTACTTTGTATGCTTGCCTTGTGTTATTGCTCGCTAAACTTACAGCTATACTTCTCAATTGGTCGTCACAGTACTTTCTTTTCTTCATCCTAATTATCTTATTCGCTACTCTTCTGAGATTTTCATAGTATTCTCTCTTCGTCCTGGTTTACCTACCTACGTATTCTTTGTACGTCTGATTCTTTTATCTAACGCATTCTGGCACTCATCATCGAACCAATCATTCCTCTTGTGCCGGGCTTGATGTCTGATTGTCTGTTCTGCGACGGTTCTGATAGCCACTTTCACTTCCATCCAGAGCTCGTTGCTCGTCTTTAAGAATGCGTCTGATAAGATGGGAGCCAGCTGGTGGTCGAGGGTCTCCGTCAAATTTTTGGCCACAGACGCCGTTTGGACCCTTTTGATGTCAAATTTTTGTAGCGGGCTGGTCTTCGCTGCATATGCCTTTGACATACGACTCCGATAGTTTAATTTGATCAAGTAATCATCTGAGCTACAATTGGCTCCTCGGTATGTACGGACGTCAAGTATGCTCGAGGCCCAACGTTGTAGGATTAGAACAAGATCGATCTGGTTTTGTGTGTTGCCATCCGGTGATACCCATGTCATTTATTGAACGCGTCGATGTGGGAAGCAATTTGAACGTATGACTAGATTTCTGCTACATGCAAAGTCAATCAGGCGCTGGCCGTTGTCATTTGTTTCATCATGGAGGCTATATCCTCCAGTCGTTCCCTGATGAGATAGGTCATTGCCAATCTTAGCGTTGAAATCACCCAAAATAATTTTTGTGTCGTTTATGGGCAATGAGTCGACCAGTCTTTCCAGGTGATTGTAAAACGATTCCTTAGTTTCTTCGTCTTTTTCTTCGGTCAGGGCGTGAACATTAATCAGCCAGATTTTGAAGAATTTCGCATTTATACGGATTGCACACAACCGTTCATTGACTGCTTTAAAATCAATGACGTGGGATTTGAACTCCCTATCCACAATGAAGGCCACTCTAAATTCTCGTTTTCCAGTAGGCTTCCCACTTATGAATATTGTCATGTCTTGAATATCGTTTTCAGTCCAATTCGTTTCCTGGACTGCCATTATTTTGAATTGATATTGACTGACCTGTTGTAAAAGGTTCGTAACAGCGCCAGGGTAATTGAGTGAGTGTCTATTGACATTTAATGTTACATTATTGGGGAGCCAGTAAACCCAATGTGCACCCCGAGAGCATTTACTACCATTTGATTGGCGGGGTTCGGGATAAGGAATCATGGAAGATATGGGTTGGGGAAACAAGGGGTTCCCTCCTTCTTTCTCAAACGGGCTTGGGACCGTCTATGGCGGAGTTTGTGTGTCTGTTACTTTTGCGAAAATATATAAATCATCTGCGTAAATGCAGTGATGGAAATGTTTTTGTTTTTGGATTATAAGATTGACTTCTTCAATGGCAATTTAAAAGAGTACAACGGAAAGGGACAACCTTGTTGAATATCATTTTGGAGCGGTAGAGTTTCTGATAGAGAATTGTTCTATTAGTGAGAACGTTTTTTGCGTGATTATAAATTTTTGGCCAGATTTCCATTGAATAAGTTTATGCAAGATAAGGTGTGCAGGAATGCGATCGAATGCTTTTACAAAATCGAAGCTGATAATTGAGATATGGTTATGAGTTGAGGGGGTGTTTGTAATATGGTGATGTAAGTGTAATAGAGTATCAACTGAACTTTGACCTGTTTTGAAAGCAACTTGATTTTTGGTAAAATAGCGATTTATAGAGAGGAACCAAAAAAGGCGTTGTGAAATTATTTTTTAGGGTCTTTGAAATGCATGGGGGAAGAGAGATCGGTCTGTAGCCTGCAGGTTGATTGACTGGTTTTCTTGGTTTATGGAGCGGAAAAATTAAAGCTGTTTTCCATTGTTGTAGAATGATTGAATTTTGAAAAACATTTTTGTATAGATTGAGTAACTTCAATTTGAATTGATTTGGAGTTCTGTTGAGCTGTTCCTGGTGTGTCACCCGTTAATTGCGATAAGCATGCATTTGGCTCGAATAATGTATTGGGACATTCTATCATTTTAGCAAAAGGAGTGACTGATGAAAGATTATACGGTTTACTAAGGATTTCTTGTTTGGTGAAAATGGTGAAATGGGGATTAAAATTCCCTTATTGACCACCAATATTGATTTAGAATTAAAAACCAAGAGTTTGATGGTAAAAAACGATTTTTTATTCTTAAAACACACACGAATGCATTTCGGACGGTATTGCCGACCATCTTCAGCGCTATACGCGAAAGTTGCGCGCATAGCGCTAAAGATGGTCGGCAATACCGTCCGAAATGCATCCGTGTGTGTTTTTAGAATAAAAAATCGTTTTTTACCATCAAACTCTTGGTTTTTTTATTCAAATCAATATTTGTGGTCAATAAGGAATTTTAATTTTATTTCATTAATTATTGTTTGTATTTTCATTTGATTGTTGTAGGGGTAAATTTGAGTTTATGTTCGATACTGATGTTGTTGGGATGTTTCCCGTGCTTGTGACAGGTTGAGCAAGTGAGCTTATATTCAGTCTTGAATTTCTAGCTTGAATTGCTGTGGCGAGGGTTTCAGTCACTGTAGCAGTATAAGTATTTGTGTTTTTATTGATACAGGGTGCGCCAGAGAAACTTGCCTATTTGGTAAAATTCCCGCGCGGTTAGTTAGGTGGGTAGAGGGGCAACAGGGGGCGCATCTGGAGGGGAAAGTTCCCAAGTTTGTCTCTCTTTCCAGTCAGTTGCCATCATGCTCTGGTCTAGGGAGCAGCGAGCCTTCGCAGTCGAGAGCTTCTTTTCTAACGGTCACTCACTTGTTGCTACGCAACGTGCCTTCCGCGCTCGCTTTGAAATTCCTCCTCACAGACTCGTTCCTGGCCGTAATTCGATTCTGTCGTGGGTTAACTCATTTCGGGAGTGTAAAAGTGTCGCTAAGCCCAGGATTGGACTTCAACGGATCATCAGAACTCCGGAAAATATCGAAAGAGTGAGGCAGCCAGTTGTGCGTTCTCCCCTGCGTTCGGCTCGGAGACACGCAGCTGCTATTGGAATTTCTGACACCACTGTTCGACGAATTCTCCATGAAGACCTTCACGTTCATCCCTATAAATTGGCTGGTGTAAGAATTAACTGAACGCGATTTTGTTGCCCGTCAAAATGCATGTGGAATGCTGATTGACAACCTGCCTGAAGACGTGGTCGTTTTTTTCAGTGACGAGGCTCACTTCCACATTTCCGGCTGCGTCAACAAGCAAAACATGCGTTATCGGTGTGGTGTAAGTCCGCGTGAGCTTCACCAGAAGCCACTTAATTGTGAGCGAGTTACTGTCTGGTGTGCAATGTCGGTAATGGGAATATATTTTTTTTAAGAAAACAAACGAGCAGTTACCGTGAATAGAGCTCGTTACAGGAACATGATCGAGGAATTTTTTCTTCCAAGACTCAAAGAAATGAACGTTAGGAACGTGTGGTTTCAGCAAGATGGAGCCACAGCACACACAGCACGAGACTCAATGAATTTGTTGCGACAACATTTCCCCGACCGCCTCATCTCTTTCAGAGGCGACTTCCAATGGCCGCAACGCTCTCCAAGTTTGACACCATGCGATTTCTTTTTATGGGGTTATTTGAAATCCCTGGTTTATGTCGATCGACCATGGACCATAGCACACCTCAAGAACAACATTCGCGACGCCATTGCCAACATACCGATTGATATGCTGCAAAGAGTGGATACGAATTTCAAAAATCGACTTCATCAGTGTATGCGCAATGAGGGTCGCCATTTATCCGATGTCCTTTTCAAGACTGCATGAAAAAAATTGGGATATTGTATTCTCAAATAAAAAAAAATTTAAAACAATAACTGAATTACTTTTGTTTTTATTGACCTTTCGAATAAGTAAGTTTCTCTGGCGCACTCTGTATTTTTGGTTGCTGTGCGGGAGGAACATTTATTCAATGTTTATATTCAATTTCGTTTTGTTTTTTATGAAAGCTGGACATGCTTTGTTGAGAGCAGAATGTTGTTGCTTGAAATTAGTGCACTATATATTTGTACATGGGGTTGGATCATGTAGCGGAAGAGCACAGACATCACAAGTAGAGGCGTTCTTGCAATATTTTTCTGTGTGATCGAATTTGAAACAATTCTTACATTGTAATGGTTTTGGTATGTAGGGTTTCACTTTAACATTGATGAAGCCAACTTTAATTTCTTTTAGAGTGTATACTCATTGAAAGAAAGTATGTGTAGTAGCGTGTTAATGATTTTACTGTGGGAGAATTTGGTAATTTTTTGGCATTCTGTTACTTTTAGGTGGTTAAACCCTTCAAGAATACATTTCTCATCCAAGTCGATTGATATTGGTGCGTAAATGACACCTTTACTTGTGTTAAGTCTTTGATGAAGTTCTATGGATACTTCACAAATACCTGGAAGTGATGTTTGTTTGCAAAGCTTAGTTGCCTGCATCTCATTTTTCACAAGTATCGCCTTCTCTGTTGAAGTTGATGCTTACGGGATTTGAGACTATAGAGTTTATGGATTTTGAAAGTAGAAAAATATTGAAGGATCTAAGGAGCTTATCTGTATTGTTGCTTTTTATTAATACAAATTTGGGGGAGTCGTATTTATAGGAAGTTATGCTTGGCAGTTCGGGAAAATTGAAAATATCAGAAGAAGAGTATCCACATTGCCTTTCTTTTTTATTGGCGAGGCTTTTAATTGAAAAGTCCCTGCCAATTTAAAAGTCCCTGGTCTGATACAAAGATGGCGGTGCTAGTATAAAATCCATATTATTTTTAGTTAGTATCAACCTTCAAACGATACGTGTTAAAATTTGACAGCAGCCTGACCATTAGTTTGTGAGGTATTGCGTTGTGAGTGTAGCTACTTTTGTTATTTGGAAAAAGATGGAAAAAAAATTCCTTGTGCTGATAAAATATTGCTTTTTGAAGGGAAAAAATACGGTTGAAGCAAATTCTTGGCTTGATGAAGAGTTTCCGGGGCCTGCACCAGGAAAATCTACCATCATTGATCAGTATGCTAGTTTAAACGTGGTGAAATGAGCACCGAAGACGGCGAACGCAGTGGACGCCCAAAAGAGGCTGTCACCGACGAAAACATTAAAAAAGTTCACAAAATAATTTTGAATGACGTTAAAGTGAAGTTGATGGAGATAGCAGACATTGTGAAGATATTATCTGAACGTGTACATCATATCATTCACGAATATTTGTACGTGAGAAAGCTGTGTGCAAAATGGGTGCCACGCGAGCTAACAATCGATCAAAAGCAACAACGTGTTAATGATCCTCAGCAGTGTTTGAAGTTGTTTAAGCGCAATAAACCTGAATTTTTGCATCAATATGTGACAATGGATGAAACATGGCTCATAATTTCACTCTGGAGTCCAATTGACAGTCAACTGAGTGGACTGCACACGATGAACCGAGTCCAAAGCGAGGAAAAACACAACAGTCAGCTGGCAAGGTTATGGCATCAGTATTCTGGGATGCACAAGGTATCATATTCATTGGTTACCTCTAAAAGTGCCAAAACATCAACAGTGATTATTTCATAATGTTATGGGATCGTTTAAACGATGAAATCATTAAAGAACGGCCCCATTTGAAGAAAAAAAAATGCTGTTTCATCAAAACAATGCATCGTAACACAAATCAATGAAAACAATGGCAAAACTGCTTGAATTGGGCTTTGAATTGCTTCTGCATCCACCGTATTCACCAGATCTGGTCCCCAGCTACTTTTTCCTGTTCTCAGACCTCAAAAGAATGCTCACTCGAAACAAATTTAGCGCCAATGAAGAAGTAATCGCCGAAACCGAGGCCTAATTTGAAGCGAAAGACAAATCGTACACAAAAATGGCATCGAAAATTTGGAAGATCGCTATAATCGCTGTATAACTCTCGAAGGCAACTATGTTGAATAAATAAAATCGAATTTTGCCAAAAAAATGTGTTTTACTATGGTAGACTGGGGACTATTCAATTGGCCTGTTATTACTTCTGGTATCAAGGACCGCGTAGTAATTTTTTCCGATTCCCTCATAGATCGGAGGCCATGATGATACACAACCAGAAACAAACTTACTTTTTTGTTCAATTTGCACTAAATCAATCACTCACTAAAGGGCACACACATTCAGAAAATTACACCCTAACTTTCAATTTGAGGTTTAAACTCGCAGACCGAGGGGGAACCTTTCACCAAGAGCGCTGGGTTCAGACTGAGTTAACTGTTAGATTTTCATAATTTTCTGCAGAATAAAAGAACTTTCAATAATAATCTAAAAAATCAAGTTTAATCAAAATCCGTTGAGAAACTTAGCCGCTAAAGGGTCACGAAAATATGAAAAAAATGGATATTTGAGCCCCCGTCATTTAGAAACATGCATCTAAATGATCTCGCAAATTACAGGATCCGTAGGGTATTAGAGGACATGCATAAATGTGATTATAACTTCGCGAATTTTTTTTTCAAATTTTTTTCCTTTTCAGATAAGAAATGGCAGACTACAGCATGACTCAAGAAATGAAGAGACATGCTGTCATTGTCGCTATATGTGCGAGCCATACAGACTTAGAGATCTCTAATTATCGTAATTGCGCCCGTTCATTCGTGCATAAGTTTTGCCGTGAATTGGAAGCATCAGGAGGCGATACAGAATTGGTTGCAAAACGCAAAAAGCACGAACAACTTTCTGACACTGTCCGATCTGCAGAATTTTTAGAGCTAGTTCAAGCGATCATTGACGAGGACCCTTCAAAATCAATGAGGGTCCTTGCGAGTGAGCTTCATGTTTCTGAGCGCCTTATTCGTAGAGTTGTCCACAAAGACCTTCATTATAAGTCTTACATGATGCGCAGAGGACAGTTCATGTCAGAACGAACACGCAAACAGAGAGTTCTCCGATCAAAACGTCTTTTAAACAAAATCAAGCACCCTAAGGCGCCCGAAATGTTACGGTTTGTTTCCTATCAAAAAATTTAGACCAAGATCAAAAGACCAATCGCAGAAAAGACAGATGGCTATGTTCAAATCCTACGGAGGTTCCTATTGCTATGCACACAAAATTTCCAGCCACTGTTATGGTTTTAGATGTTTTCAGCAACGAAGGAGATGTCATGCCACCACACTTTTTTCTTCAAGGAGATCGAGTGAACTCTGCTGCATACATTGAGGTTTTGGAGACGATAGTGAAACTCTTGATAGACAATGTAAGTGGAGGCAGACCATACATTTTTCAACAAGACTCTGTTCCTTCACATAAAGCGATGGCGACACAAGATTGGATGGCCGAAAATGTTCATGACCACATAAGACCGAACATATGGCCACATAGCTCCCCTGACCTTAATCCTTTGGATTATTACGTATGGGGCGTAGTTGAGCGTGAGACCAATAAGCGTCCTCATAATAACACATCTTCGCTGAAGACTGCTATTACTGCCGTTATGCTCAATATGAACAAGGAGCATTTGATTCGGGCATGTAATTGTTCCCAGACCCGGGTCGAAGAGGTTATTGCTGCTAATGACGATTTTATTGAATGACTTTATAGCCATATATTAATTTAACGTTGTGAATGAATTTTTTATATTCATGAAATTTCATTAAATTTTGTTAAAAATACAAACTGATTAATTTTACTCTCAAGTTGTCCTCAAATACCGTACGCACCCTGTATAATTGGCAAATACAATATCAAAAATTTGAGTGAATTTGTGTATCTGGGTACCAAAATAACGAGAACGGAGAATGAAAGAGATGAAATACGTCGAAGAATACAGCTCGCAAATAAAGTATTTTTTTCTGTTTTGACGATCTGGAAGACCAGCTGCATACACAGGAAAACAAAGCTCCGTGTATACAAATCTGTGATAAGACCTGTGTTATGCTATGGGTGCAAAACATGGACCTTAACCTAAGCATCCATAAATACAATATATTCAATGCTTTTGAGCAACGGGTCCTGAGGCGAATAATCAGAGTGAAGCTAGACAGGGGCCAATCGTGAATTTGATACAACCACGAGCTATATGAAACGTTTAACGAGTTAGAAGTCTCAACAATTGTAAGACTGCAAAAACTGCAATGCGGTGGCCATATGAATCGTATGGACGATTAATGGACACCCAAAAAGATGTTTGTTGGGAAAACAAGCCCGGAGGCCAAGGAAATGACAGTTCATCGCTGCTCAGATTTAGAGCTTGGAGGACATGGTCAATGGACCAAGACAGTTGGCGGTGCTATTTCTAGAAAGCAAGGGTCCGGGAGGGGCTGTGATTCTTCGACGAAGAAGAAGAAGAACTAGAGATCTGCTTGCGGATAAAATAATTGAAGACTTTTTATAAAATTCAGATTTTTCAAGATATTCAGAGGGTTTTCCCATTCGTAATGAGTCACAAGGGTTAAGAAAGCGAATCGCAAAATTTGGTCAAATTTAAATCAAGTAAATTTTCCAATGCGTACCCAAAAAGGTATTCGTTGGGAGAACTGAAGAGTGGAGACCAGTGAAACGCCAAGGGAGCAGAAAATCCACGAATGTTCGGTTTCGTGTTGCGGTTGGTACGCGGTGCTGTAACTTAGTTTTGCGTTTTTTTTTTGGAGTAGATTGCTTCAGTTTCGAACTCAAGTAGTTTATTTGGGGCATCACGTCGTTGAATAGTCAATGGGCCAAGACAGTTAGAGGCGTTTGCTCTGGGAAGCGAAGATCTAAGACGGGGTTACAAAAAATAAAAAGGAAGCATATTTGCGACCCCCTACCTTGAAATAGAATGAGGCAGGGACAAGTCTGAAGCATCAACTAAAAAAATTCTATGCAACGGATAATTTTTGCGAAATTTTTGCATTTTCGGCTGTATAATCTTAAAGAGAATACTTTGTGTGCTTGATCTTAAAGCGATAGCATATTAGCATTAATGTGGATACATAATTTTACAGGAGGTTTGATGGACTTTAGTTTTAGTTTCGATAAAATTTTCAGTAAGAGGTAGGAAGGATATAAAATAAGAGAAATATATGTACAGTATTTCTCCATAATACGCCGTTTTCAAGATATATGCCAAAAACTGAAAAAAAAACCTGAAGAAACTGACTATTGAATCTCCTTCTCATCGCTTGCTGTTCCGAAAACCACCACATTTAACTAAATAATGACTAAATTCTGACGAGCTTATGAAATAAATCATTCTTCATTCATAAATATGAGTTTTCTATCATCTCGTTTCGGACACGCTGGAGTGCCGGTTTTCTGAAGCTCATCGATTTCAAACAGTATGGGCCATTGACAGTACTTAGATAGGAGCCAAAAGGTATTACTCAAAATATTTGATTTTTCTGTATCAAATTTTGAGTTAAATAAGTCATCAATGAGATGACAACATTTTGTTGCTCTGAAGTCGAGACGAAACGATGATGTTCTCCAGGACATCATGAGACACTGAAGTCCCAATATGCTCAGCTTTAAAGATGTCTAAATCTTAAATGTCATGGCTTTTAAGCGATTCTATGACATCTGCATGCTATATATATAGGAACTCACTAATTTATTCAACACCCTCATTGTCAATTGTCAAGTTCAAATTTTTTCTAGCGAAAAACCACTTACAGATACTCTTTTTGTTATCGTGAAACTATCAGCACCATTCATTCAATGAATTTGACACTAACTGATTGCATCCATTTCAATTTGATCGCGAAGCGAACATCCAAACGAAATGTCATTTACCTTCGAAATAATCTTTATTGGTTCAACATCTCCTAGTTCAATGCCAGCGGGATTGACATCAAAATAAATTCGATTCATTGACATGTTGATTGTTGTCACCAATTCCTTTCACTGGCATATGCTATGCGCTTCCGAGGAAATTTTTTTTGAAGAGATGAGAGTTATACTTGAAAGCATTTAAATGACAAATACACAATTTAAACATTATACCCAGAAATCAAAATTGTCGTTGCCTTTCCGATGTTGAGGTGATCTGAATCAACCAAAAGTTGTAGCAAATTCACATAAGCTGTCAAGTGCAGACAGGAACTATTAGCTTGAAAGTACGAGTAGTCTATTTTTATTCCTTTCTTTGAATTGATATGAGTATCTACTTCAATTTAAAACAAGGGAAGGAGAAAAATGGTTGAAAATTCCCATATCAAATCATGTCAGTTAGTATAGTATAACATTTTATTAGGAATTATTACAAGCTCTCATTTATTATTCTAATATACTCAAAATCTTATTATAGGTCATAATATGAAATATCATAGAATGACTACATTCAGATCAAATGCTCCTTAATTGAAATAAATGTACAAATTATGAAAAGGACTTGTCAAACAAAAATATTTCCAATAATACCCTCTTGAAAAAGAGTTTATTTACATGCAAAAGGATTCTCAATTCCCTCTTATCACGATTTAATACACTCCAACAAGGAAAACTTCTCAATACGTTTGCCAAGGACGGTTTCTAGAGCCTCTTATCAAGAAAGTTGGCTGCAAACCGTACAAAACTCATTGAGCTGTATATTGTTAGCTTTTTCGTCGATAAGAATCGAAACAAAAGGAGCCTTGTGAAGATATACCAATTTTGATAAGCAAAAGAAAAAGTATCTTTCTCTATTGCAGTCGAAATATAGCTGAAGAATAGAAAACAAACTTTGCATCCCTTTAGCGTTTCCAATGAGGGTAGGCGACGAAAATTGAATTTAAAATCAGGAAGGGACGCAAATTGGCAAGTCTATGTGACACTGTTTACGAATCTAACGTGATTTGAATATCACTAGAAAGAAGTATAGCATGGGATGTGTGAATGCGAGGAAGGCAGCATTACATAACAGGATATTACAGAGCATAATGTCGGTGAAAGGTATGCTTTGTTGCGTGTTGTTTTCGACTGCTTTTGAAATTCGAACTGTTTGATGTCGTTCTGTCAGGAAAGTTATCTGCGAGATACCATACGTTTATTTCGGGCAAATTACTAAGCCGTAATATTTTCTGTATTATACGTTAATTATTTTTATTATTCCTCAAAAAAGTGGATGCTTTTGTTTTTCATAACCCAGAATAATGAGCTGAAATGTAGTTAGATGCTCCACTCAAAACTGATGCAAAAAATGATTTTAATAACCATGTCAGAATTCGAGATCTAAACTTCAGTGTCGGAAAAATTTTCAAGAGCTTCCTCATAATGCGCCCTTAAAGTTAAAGTCAAGTCAAAAGCGCTTTATTCAATACTAATCGGTATAAATTTTCAAAGAATATAAGGCAAATTCCAAACAATAAAGATACAAAAACTTAATGGCCCAAATGACTCTCTAAATTTATACGTTATCATTATACATATTTCTTCAAAAAAACTATAGCAAATTCAATTAATTAAAATTATTACATTTTTTTTAAAAATCAATTGGAAAAGGAGAAAAAACGAACCAACACTATCCTAAAATTATTTATAATTTAAACACAACAGTGAACTTTGATCCTAAACTTAATATGTTTCAACTTAATTCGAATAAAATGCAATCAAAAAACTTTATCCTATACTAAAAAATTCTATAACAATATTCCTAACCTAAGCGTTTAACCTTATCTCTACCTTAATATAATAAACATAACATATACCTAACCTTTACCTAATTTTTAACCTAATTTTTAACAAAAATAAACAATAACATTAAATGTAGCAATAATGAGGTGAAACTCAAAAAACTAAATAACGAAAAACACCAAAACTGAAAATAAACACGAATAATTTAGACATTGTGATTCAGCCACCAATACCTGGATTGTGTCGTTTCAATTCGATCAGCCTTAACGAATCTAGCAAATGAGTATCTCCATTGGAATTGTTGGTCTCGTGAACTCAAATTCGGAGGATATTTTATCTTCTTATCGGTGGCCCGTCGAATCAAAAACATATCGATTCTGACGCCGTCAGAATCAAAAACATATCGATTCATGTCCAAATACACGAATGCTTCTGGAGGTCCGAAGCCAGTAGCGAGGCAAGTCGCTATATACCCGTCTGTAGGGTGGAACGGCTGTGAAATCCAAGGGTTTTCACTCACAGTCACAGATCTTGCGATATGATTTCGAAGAAGTTTCAATATGAAGATATCGAATCTAGTCACTTCAGCACTTTGATAAATTCTTCTTTTCGATATATAATGTTTCCAATCCGTCTCAGGCTTTCTGTACGAACCAGAACATGCACGGAGACATTTCCTTTCGAGAACTTTTAATTTCTCCATAGTAGTAGCACTCTGGTTGTACCAGATCTGACATCCATATGTCAAAACTGGTCTAACCAGTGTCTTGTAACAGATAATTTTGACCTTTTGATCAATGTATTTGGAATGAAAGGGTTTTCGTGGGGCCATGACTACTTTTAATGCCTTGCTGAGCATGATTTTCACATGTTCAGTATAACGCAAATACTGATCGAGATGAACACCGAGGTATCGAACACAAGATTTATGTGGAACTCGTTCTAAACTGTCCTCGTCAGCCATGATGTGGAAATCTTTCCAATGACGATTCAGGTCTTGACTGACCCCCTCCAGCGTTGTCCGAAACAAGATTGTTTCACACTTCTGTGCATTGATTTTCATTTGCCAATTGTTCGTGTATAGCTGTACATCATTGAATTTTTTTCGGTCTGCCGTATAGATGATCAGATCATCAGCAAACGCTACGAATGATCACGTTGGCGAGACATTAAAATCAAAGCGGTTCAATAGTTTACGAATGAAGATTGAGAATAGTTTACGAATGAAGATTGAGAAGAGCAGAGGCGCAGTGCTTGTTCCCCGCTGGAGACCATTCAAGACCTTGAATTCGCGCGTTGTTGTCAGACTTCCATCAGTTACAGCATACAATTTTCCGTATAACATATTGCACATCATGGCGACAAGGTGTCTGGGGAAGTTGTCCTGAAGGAATTAAAAACTAGTCTATCTAACCACACCGTATCGAAGGCTTTCTCCATATCAATGAGACATGCTCCAACGCATTGTCTATCATTTAGTTTGCCACAGATGCCTGAGGTTACTTTCGTTATTGCATATGTGGTCGAATGCCTGGCACGAAAGCCAAATTGGCAATTCGGCATCATTTCATATGCCTCAATGTGGGCGTTTAATGCTCTATTGAGTATCACTTCAAACATCTTGCTGATGTTAGGCAACAAGTTGATTGGGCGATAGCTTTCAGGGCATGAAGATTCTTTTCTTTTTGTCACGATCGGAAATACCTTAGCCTTTTTCCACTCATTGGGGAAATATGAATTGCTCAACATGTTGTTGAACAATATGCAATAATTCCTAATAGCAACCTCAGGCAAATGTCGGAGAAATACATTTGGAATATCATCAGTACCACATGATTTCTTTTTGTTTATACTGCGAAATATGAAACACAAGTCTTCATAGCTGACAAAATAATCAATAAGGTTCAAGTTCGATATGAGGTCAGATGTTAATGTTTCATTGAAATAAAGAATTGATTGGCCGTTCAGGCTTGATTTGAAGTCGGAAACTTTTGCTTAACGACCTCTGAAAATATTTCATTCCCTCTCTCAGGGTTTGGTAGATGAACCAATTCAAAATGTGTTCCAATCAGGGCAAGTTTATCCAACTCTTCACATATAATCCTGTTTCCATTTCTATACGGAGTTGTACTATCAATTTCGATACCAGCCCTATCGAGAAGATCTTCAAGATTCGATACCTTTACTCGAGACTTGTTGAGGAATATGCTTTTCACTTTCGCAAAAACGCCGTCTGGGTCCTGTGGGCTAATACCCCTCAATTTTTCCGTTCATTGATTGCTGACCTCACTCCTGAAGTATGACCGGATTAAGTTCCGGCCATTCTTCAGGTGTAATTTCAACAAAGCCAACGAGGGATGGTTGTAGTCCAAAAATCGTCGATAAATATTGTTGACGCGTGTAAAAAGAAGGCTTTTCAATCTTTTCAACCGTGCTATGATTGGAGTTTCATATCCTTGCATATTGTTTCGATGTTTTACCTTGGGAACTACTTTCTCAATCGTTTCCAACGTCAGCTTCTCTAACTTCGACAAATAGAGATCTATTTCATCGTTAGCTAGATTCCTGTCATTAGGAACCATTGAGCAAGAGTTGCCACCATCAGAAGGGGGACATTGCTTCTGGTACTCCCGATTTAATTCTTTTGAAACTTTCCCCAGTCTGTTTTTTGAAATTCAACCGATGATTTTCATGTTGAACTGGAATGAGGAAGAAATCATCCCTGTGATGATTAATTTCCATTAAAATTGCGTTATGGTCGCTATCAGAAAGCACCTGCAGTTTCCGTTGAGGACTATAAAAGCTGAATTCAAGTCTTGCGTCAGCAATGCAAAGGTCCAAATATGAATTTGTACTAGGGTATGTTGGGAACTCCGACCCACATATATTGCACCTGTATTCAATTTGGTTCTCTGTTATCCACGATTTCAGGAATACACTTCTTGGATTGTTGGTGGCGTTCAGCCATGATGTATGCTTGGCGTTCAGGGCACCAGCAAGAATATAATAGTTATGCAGCCTGTTTAATTCGAGTATTTTAAACAAGGAATTGAGCTTCTCCTTGAGCTTGAGAACAGTTCCACCAACTGCATAGGCAGAGATAACGAAGAGGTTATCCCCACCTGGCAGTGAGATTTTGATAATGGACACTTCAAGAGATTCAAAGTTTTTGAATTCGACTTTTTCAATATTACGATAGGGTCTTCGAACCAATATCCCGGTGCCATCTCCTCCATCACCTGTTACCCTATCGTTTCTTACGAATTCAAAATCCTTGAATGACATGGAGTGCCATGAACTGAGGTAGGTTTCGGTGAGAAGCACGATATCAGGCTTTTGGCTGACAATGAATTCAAGGAGATAATCACGCCGATGTAATGTAATAATGGAGGTGACGTTAATCGAGATGAGACGAATCCTATCCATGGGAATGTGACTAGATGACAAATTATTTTGAAGCATTTGAAAGTCGTAAACTCTGAAAAACAATGTTAATTTTAGAATCTTGTTTATCGATTCTCTCCAATAAAGAATTTAATTGCTGATGCATTTTAAGGAGCAGCTCATTATTGCCACTTACATTATTTATTTAATTAACATTGTCTGCTGGTCCTCTCGCAGCAAGTGCAAATGACACCCCGGGCTTGACGAAGTTGGTAGGTATCACACTGTGGTGTGCTTGACTTTGTTTCGGAGTGAATTTTATCTTTGCATCTTGATACCGGGGGCATCCTCGATATGATGCTAGATGACCAAAGGCTCCACCTGAGCCGATTAGTACTCACCGGGAGCATGGATATCTTTGCATTTAACACACCTATATTTCATGGCGCAATTGGCAGCCAAATGCCCGAATCTTTGACACCTGAAGCACTAGTTGACCTCACTTTTCTGGAGGCGTTCCCACCTCACCACGCGGAAGTTCAAGTACCGTATTTTTTGCAGGGCACTTGAACTGCTTTTGCTGGAAATCTGGACTAAGTAGTGAGGCAAGTTTTTGCGCTCTACAATCGATCTCCTTGTTGCAAAGTTTTTAACGGAAATAAATTGTATTTCTGGTCCCACTTCTTGGAGCACCTGAAAGGGATCGACTGTGTCCTCACCACAGTCCAGACCCTTCAATAAAAATGTTTGGATTCTTTCGCTTTTGGGGGTGTATGTAAAATGCGGAACATCTCCGGAATTCAACGCACTTTTTGTTGCCTGGAAATCAACCAGCGACTAAGTCCTTATTTTAAATTTATAAACATTGACCCTTTTTATCTCAAAATCTCGTAGCTTATTTTCTGGTGCCAAAAGCCGAGCTATATCTTTGCCCATTTGCCCAAATACATTGATCGGTGGGAATTTTTCTTTCTTTTCATTAATCTTAACGGACGGACCAGCAGACAAAACTTTTGGTTTTTTCTCCCTATTTTTAATTTTTAATGTATTCTTTGAACTCATTATCTAACTAAGAAGTTTTACCTGTATCCTCTTCAATACTCATCGTATCTTCAAGTCCAGCTAGCGCGTCATAGTAGTTCCTGCTGTCGTTTGCTCCGCCTGCGCTGAGGACATCCTCTTGATCAGCTTCTTGCTTTGGCTTCTTAGTTTTCTTGTCTTCGGTTTTTGAACTTGCTTCTTGGTTTCTTTAGCATTGTTGAATATTAATGTTCCAACGAGTGCTTCTAATGATTTGACTCAAAGCTGGAGCTCTTCATTTTCTTTTTCAATTTTGTCAGCTTTCTCTTTATCTTTGACCAGCTGCTCGATTTCGATTACCGATAGAATTGTCGGTTTTTCTTCTTTATTGTCGTATCTTCTTTTGCGTTTTTTTTCGCCCGTCATCGTTGGCGATGGACACGAACCTTCTGGTTGATGGCTGAAGCCATCAGGCTCCTCCATCTCGTTGCTTTTGCAGCGAGACTAGAGGGAATGTTCTCAGACCGGGACTTCCCTTGAACGTATTTCCACTTTTGATATTTCTTCAGGAAATGAATTTCAAGTATTCGATAAATGCTCGAATAATTCGACCGTGATGGTTTTCAATTATAAAAAATTGTTTTCAACTGACTTTAGTGAAAAATTAATTAATTTTTAAAATTAATGACAGGAGCAATTTAAAAACACGTCTACATACAATGAGTGGTAGACAATAAATGCTTCCCCAATAAAATCAAAACTTGCTTTTGACTGGCTCGTTAAAAAATTATTTCAATTTTTTGAAACTGACTTTTGTGCCCTTAAGAAGAGTAGCAAATGAATGTATTTCATTTAAAAAAGCTTTTTGTGGATTTGAGAAAGTGGTACTTTTGAAGATCTCTTGTACAGCAAATATTTGATAACTTCACAAATTGTCAATTTATCATAGCGCCAAGATATGCCAGCATAATTGAGGAAAAAACAAAGATTTTAATTGAAGATTGAAAAAGGTTAAAATAATAAGATAGGCATAGTTTTGTGACTAACTAATCACTCACTTGATACAGTAATTGCTGCCTGATATATTGAAAATTTTGACAGCACAGTAAACAATTTTAGTAAGCAGAAGAGTGATCGTACCAGAAAGGCTTTGTAAATATCGCAGGATTATAAGCAACCTTTTTGATTTGAATGATGAGTCCATTGACCATACTAGAAATCATTTATGAGTAATGGTATGAGAAAGACCACGGTTTCCTTTCACAAACACAAAACAGCCACCATTTTGTTCAATCATAAATAAATTTCCTGATAAGTTTGCCAATCGAACATGTGCAAATAAAATCCCATTCTTGAAATTTCCATGGAGTTCTGAAGAAAATCGAAGTGTCTACATAGAATTGAAATATCTTTTTTTAAATACCTTTACTCCGTACCACTCTCTCCATTACTCTATCTTTGTCGGACAACACTCGAACGATCTGCACTTCACTTTCTATCTATCCATAAGAGGTCACACAAAACCGAACTTCATGTACATTCCATTATGTTTAAGGATGGATGAAAATGTAAATTCATAGTTCGATGTAGTTTTTACTTCTGAGGTATTTGTTGCCCTTCTACTCATGAAGACCTACTTTCATGGTTTTTTCGGATTTTCTGTCCAAAGATGTCCAGTTACGAGGGAGAGAACACACAAAATTCTCGTACACTTCTCCTCACCCTACACCCTTCCATGCAAAAAATTCTAGCTTAAGACCTGTTTTGAAAAGTTATCATCAAGACCTGTTACGGGGTAACGCCAAGTATGGTAAATTCGCAACGATCACGAAAGGAACTTTGGCACGACTTTACGTAATCAGCCGCTAATAAACGCAAACCCCACGAGCAGACAGCGAAAAGTTACCTACTCGAAAATGTATGATGTATTATAAATTTGTATTACGTGAATTCAACATACGCAAGAGAAAACAATGAATTAGGTAACTCACCATGAAGCGTCATTCTTTTCAATTACACAACCAGCCAAACTTTGATCGAGCAGCATATCAGTAACAATGTTGATGACCGATCGTGGATCGGATGGCAAAACCTTTGGTACGTGCAGCACCAGTGTGTGGATTTTGCCCCAGAGCTCTTGAAGTGAACAAGTTGAAGTGTATTTGGAGTGGGGAAGCAATGTTCGGGAAGTTGTAAGCGCTTATTATTTAGGAGCTCATCCATTTCTGTTCGAAGTCAGCCTTGATGAAATGTAAAGGATTAGAGGTGTAAGAAAAATGACAGAAGATATTTTCGTCCAGGCACGGCAAAATTGCTGTCGTCAGTGCTTGGCCCCGGGTAGTGAACGTGTCCCAATTTTGACAAGCTTGGCTACTGATAAAGAACCTCTTTCGTCGAAAATTCAAGTATGCGTCAACGTGAAGGTTAATCAATCGGATCGTTTATCGTTACGAATATGTCACTCATGTATCAGCTTTATGAACTCATGACAAAACTTCATAAATTGATGCTGAAAATTAAATGCGTCGATAGTTTGCTTAAATACCACCACAATAGAAGCAGATTTTATCGCTTCAACCCACGAATAAAACAACGCTAGACAAACCAATTCTAAATCGTCCACAAAATAAACCAGTAACTGGTCGGCCTATACCCATGCCAATCATTATCAAGGAAGAACCAATTGACGAAGAAGCTAATGCTTAGGAAGAAGCTGCTTTGAAATTGAATTTGGATCTAACATAATTCTTAGATGAAAATATTGTGCCCAAACAGGAAGTTGAAGATAAGGAAGAATCGCTTTTGGAACCAGTCCGCAGTTGATCGCAAACTTGGATAGGAAGCGCCAAAGAGAAAGTCATGAGACAACAGAAGTTCCAGCAACACGGTTTCATATGTCCTATGAACTTACGCTCACCGACATGAATGTAATATACATCCCACATAAGAAGTGAATACCATAGAACCACTCAAGTTTTGTACCGAGCCAACAACACCACGTTCATTACTAAAACCCCTTCATTCGCTAAGATCTAACACAAAGCCAACTCTTAAAGTTGCGCCGCCACCAGTCACACCGGAAATGATAGGAACTTATGAATATAACCGACTGAAAAAATATCGTCATCTTTTAACTGACCCAAAATTGCTTTTCAGACGTAAGAGCGAGGATTTCTTTAAGCAATACCAAACATTAGGGTGCACAAACTTACCCATCATATAAGACATTCATGGCTCCTATGCGACGAAAATTCCCGAATTTGGCCAGGAATTTATGTTTTGATTACTTGAAGCAAATTCAGTCAAAATCAACATTCGTTGATCATTTGAAGAAAGGGAGTTGTATGAATTTATATCAGCTTAATAAGGCATATGAACCGATGGACAAAAAAACCGATAAGCAAAGCAAACTGATAAATTATTAGTGAGTTGCCTCACTAGCATTTCCCCAAACTAGTTAAGTAGGATTGAGATTCTTCTGAATACCCAAAGTACCGATTCTCGTGGTGGAAAACTGCACAGCCGACCACACGTAGTGGAATTTATATGGTCCTTAACTTACAAAAATGAGCCGTTGGTTGGAAAACGAATAAAATGGGGACGGAAGGATGTCCCGCTCTTCTTTAGATCAGTTAAAATCATCCGGTGAAGAGTGCCTGTTGGAAACAAATTTAGTGGATGCACGTATCGAACAGAGGATTGAAATTGGAACAAGTGTTGGCAGCTAAATTGGCCGCGGTTGTGAGCAGAGTGGAGAACGGCATCAATAAATTGGCAGCGTTGTAAGCGAAATCAAATTGTTTGGGGATCCCCATATCAGCGGCAGCAAAATCATCGTTGTAAGTATCGGCCAACCATTTCTTTTTTAAGGGGTTTTGTAAAATAATTTTACAAAACCCTACTAGTTTGGCGACCAGTCTGTCCGTCTGTCCGTCCGTCCGTCCGTCCGTCCGTCCGTGTGTCACAGCAGTTTTTCTTGGAAACTTCCTAAGCTAGAAACATCAAATTTTGTGTATAGGTGTAAAGTGGTAATCTCTTCAAATTTCAATTACAAAAAAATTTTAATGAGGTATTTAAGGGGGGTCTCCCCATATAGGATAGTGACCCCCGGAAAAAAAATTTCATTGAAGGTAGCCGATATGGGTATCAAATGAAAGGTCTTGATGAGAACTTTTCAAAACAGGTCTTGGTTTGGCAAAATTTGCTTCGAGGGGCGAACAGGGAGGGGAAATACACGAAAAATTTAAGTCCCCCCTCGCGATTGGACACCTGTGATCCGAAAAATCTGAAAAAAATCAGGAATGTAGGCCTTGGTGAGTACAACAACAACAAATACGTTAGAAGTCGCAACGCACTCAACTTTGTTAGTAATAGTATGGTTTATCGATTTTATGTTTTCTTGAATAAAATCTTAACGGTACCCTTAAATTCTATGAAATTCAGTACGTAGATGCCTATTCATAAGATTGATTTATCCTGTAAGTTTCATAAAGATTGAATCATATTTAGCGAAGTTATAGCCGTTTGAATTTTCCTGTATTACTATGGAACAATATGCGCTGCATTTATTATTATGGCAACATATGGCTATGGAACAACATGCGCTTTTTACCGACTCAGACACTACAGTTTTGCTAGGATTTGCATGAAAATTTCAGGAATGATAGGTGTCATGTATATCTTTGAGAACCGGTTCAGCTAGTGGTATCAGTAATCGTAGAACAAAATAGTGGCTGTTTTAAATGCGAAGATTGAATAATTTTGAGTTATTTTTCCCAACTTCAACGTTTAATGTGCATGCTTTGAACACTTGATTCAATTTAATGAATGACTGAAGATGAGTACCTACAATTAATGCTCATAAGTGAAACAAGTCAAGGAGGTGGGAGAGAGCTCCTAGCAAAAGGGTTTGGTAACCATTCTAGGATTCCAAAAAATTGGCCATTAATCGATGATAACAGTTCAGGAGAGTGGCCCCTGAAAAAAAAATTCATCAAACGTAGCCGATATGAGTGTGAAATGAAAGTTTTCATGGGAGCTTTTCAAAACAGTTGTTAAACTGTCAGTTTTTGCTTCAGTGGGGGCACAGGGGGGAAATACATGAAAAATGTGTTTCCTCCGTCGCGGATGGACATCTGAAATAATAACTTCAACGTTTAAGGTGCATGCTTTGAACACTTGATTCAATTTAATGAATGACTGAAGATGAGTACCTACAATTAATGCTCATAAGTCAAACAAGTCAAGGAGGTGGAAGAGAGCTCCTAGCAAAAGGGTTTGGTAACCATTCTAGGATTCGAAAAAATTGGCCATGAATCGATGATAACAGTTCAGGAGAGTGGCCCCTGAAAAAAAAATTCATCAAACGTAGCCGATATGAGTATGAAATAAAAGTTTTGATGGGAGCTTTTCAAAACAGTTGTTAAACTGTCAGTTTTTGCTTCAGTGGGGGCACAGGGGGGGAAATACATGAACATCTGAAATAATTATCAAGGGCGATACTTATGAGTATAACAATACCAAAAAGCTCAGAAGTCGGAATTCGTTCAACTTTGTTAATAATAGTATGATCTTCGTATTTCATATTTTCTCCAATAAAATCGTTTTTGACATGTTTCTAGATTTGATTCGATCTGGTGACTGCATTTCGTAAATTGAATACAAAACCCTTCTGACATGAGCGTAGGTCTGTTAACCAACTTGTTAAATATTCGTTTGTATATTTTATTGTGAATTTTGCATTAATATTTGGAATAAAGTCAAACTGAATTGGATTCTCCGGTTGTTTCCTTTCCTTCTTTTGTTTCAGTTCTAGATGTTGTAAACTTTCTGCTCGTGGGCGGGAAGATATTTTTTCCCAAGAAGAAACTGTACTGGTGTCGGTTTGAAGTCGCGGGATTGCCAAATGCCCGTCGTGGTCAAGTTACGCTTAAGATTTTCAAGGTTTTTCAAGTGTTTCTTTCAGGTATTATAATGAATTTCAATTTGGTGGGGTAGAATCTCAGTTCGGTAGAGTTCCACACATTGTTCTCCGGGGAGCTGTAACCTCGTTCGGCGGTTCCAATTGGGCTCCAAGGGTAGATGAATGGCAGCTGCGCCGTCTCCAAGGAAGCTATCTTGGACCTGAGCACCCCTTTTAAAATTGAAATATTTGGCGCCCAACGTGGTAGTATTCCGTTACTTTACGCTTTCTGCTCGTGAGGTTTGCGTTTATTCATGGCTGATTACTAAAGTCGTGCCAAGGTCCCTTCGCGGTCGTCACGAGTTCAACATACTTGGCATTACCCCGTAACATTCCTTTCATTTGATACCCATAACTTTACCTTTGGTAAACAAGAACCTATATGGGGTCAACCCCCCTTAAAAACTTTGAAATAGTTTTTCGCACCACAACATTTGAGAAGGCACTCGTTTTGACCTACGTAAAATTTCATTACTCTAGCTTATGAACTTTGCGAGAAAACTTGCTGTGACGCAAGCACGGGTGGACGGACGTATGGACAGACAGACGGACAGAGGGACAGGCAGATCGTGATTTCAGTAGGATTTTGTAAAATTATTTTACAAAGACCCTTAAAACTAAAATTTTGGAAAGTGGCTATTTATTTCTCAGCATAATCTCTCAGCTCAATATGCTTGATCCAGCAAAGTTCCAACTTCTGTAACCCATCTGGAAAATACGTTTTCTCGAGGTCTGCAAACTCGGCGTCCGTGGCGGCGGTGACTTAATCATTCGACACAAATTTCTGGCCAGCGAGTGACTTTTTCATGTTCGGAAACAAAAAGAAGTCGCACGGGGTCAAATCTGGAGAACACAGTGGATGGAGTAGTAGCTCGTAGTCAAATTTGACCAAACCAATGAGGCGATGGCGAAGGTGTGAGTCGGTGCATCATTATGGTAGAAAATCACTTTTTCGCTATTTGGCGTCAAATCGGTCAATTATTTCGGCATAGAAGAGCCTTGTGACCGTTTTACCCTTCTTCCTTCTTTTATCCTTTCTTCCGTCATTTATGAGGATATTTTAGTTTGCAACGAAAGGTGGGCATCCTGTTGTCCCATGCAACCTCCTAACTGGATCTAAGATCCCAATGAACTGGTTCGCATGAAAAAACCATTCATCTCTAGCATGAGCCTCTAAAACTAGGAATAAAAGTAGCCACAGCCGGATAACTGGCTCAAAAATAAAGGAACATATAGCTTCGATACTCGTTTAAAGTCAAAAGTAAAGGACCAATTTTGATTTCACTCTCAGCGTTCCGTATTCATTGGCTTTTTCTTCATATCAGTATTGTTTAATATCATAATGAATATACCATGTCTTTTTTTTTACGGGAAAACAAATACGATACATTTCCAATTATAGCTTTGTAAAATAAACTCTTGCGTTCAGTTCTCACTAATTAACAGTAATGAAAATTTTTATCTGCAATGTAAAATTGGATTTGAATATTATTTTTGTTGAATGTTCGAATCTCGTGAGTTTTTCGTTATCAGCAAAACATCCAATGAATCGAACGGCTAATTTTAAAGTGAAACCATCGTAATATTTTCAAAAATGTTATCTAATTTATTAGAGTTGTATTGGCAGTAATTGACTTAAAATATTTCAATAATTTCATGAGTAATGACTCATTGAATAATTTACTGGAAATGCGTGCAAAGATCCTTATTCCAGCATATCAGAATCATACAGTCGCACCAAGCGACGGATCGTCCTGTTGGTGACACTCGACGTCAGGAATGCCTTCAACGCCGCTAGATGGGTGGATACGCTGGAAAACTCTTTTCAAGTTCCAGAATATCTAATGTGCCTGCTCTACGATACGACACAGGGCCAACGAAGGATGGAAATTACATCGGGTGTTGCCCAGGGATCTATCCTTGGTCCAGACCTGTGGAACGTGTCTTACAACGGGCTACTGAGACTTGAGATGCCAGATGAGTCGCGCTTGGTCGGCTATATGGATGATGGCGCGACTCTGGTTGCTGGCCGCACCGTTGAATAAGCGCAACATAGGCTAGGTATGCTAATGCACCGAGTGAGAGACTGGATGACTGCTCGCGATCTCAGTTTAGCACTGGAGAAAACCGAAGTGGTCATCTTGACAATAAAGAGAATCCGTAGAGTAAGGATGAAGTACCTGGGGCTACTGATCGACTCGAAGATGAGTTTCTCTGAGCCAATCAGGGCAACCGCTGAGAAGACTTCTTCGAGAATATCGGCTCTGCGTCGGCTTATGGCCAACGTAGGGAAGCCCAGGATGAGTGCTACTGTACAGAGCAGAAGAATGGGACGACGCTCTCAGCAAGGAGGTATACCGAAAACGTTTGGCACAGGTACAGAGAAGAGGAGCACTGAGAATTGTATCTACGTATTTAACAGTCTCTGATCCGGCGGTGAGAGTTATTGCAGGCGTGATACCTGTCGCCCTCCTTGCTGGAGAGTGCCATGCTATTTACCTGCGCCAAAACGAGGATGCGAGAGAGATGGTTGTCTGCGAGGAGAGACAGCGCTCGCTCAACGATTGGCAGCCGTCTTGGGTCAATTGCACGAAGGGAAGGTGGACTGCGCGCCTCATTCCGGATGTGAGACCGTGGCAAAATCGAAGGCATGGAGAGACTGACTTCTATCTGATGCAGCTTTTGGGCGGGCATGGGTGTTTTCAGTCTTACCTGGGTGCTTGCAGTCTTATCTGCACAAGATTGTCGGTTTTGCCCAGGAGAGGAGGACAATGACTGTCAAACATTTTTTGCGTGTACAAAATGAGTCAAGCTGCAAAGGGAACTCTACAGGGAGACGGGAGAGCTCACCCCAGATAATATAGTTGCGGTGATGCTAGAATCGGTTGACAAATGGAACCAGGTGGCACATTATGCTCGGGCAGCCCTAAAATATAAAGGGGGCTCACAGCAGCCGGGAGCGCTGGGGCTGAGGGTTCGCTTTTCTGGGACTTCCTATTCGCCTCTCCCCTCCCGCTAGGAAAGGGACACCCCAGCTTGAAGGCGCCTCATGGCCTAACAAAACGAGACCTGGCCCGAAGTAATGTGTCAAACAGTTCCAGGCTGGGTTCTCAGGTTGACTGGGGAGGTGTTTAGGGGGTAATCCAGTCTCGCATGGTAGTCCCACACTCCGTGCATAAATGGCATTCACCTACCTACCACAAAAAATTTGGAAAACTTTTAATCTGGCAGTCAGCTCGATTTATAAGTTCTGCTTGACTTTTATCGTAATTTTGAAATAAAAAAAAAACAAAGTTAATATTTCATAAAATTAGAGTGCATGGGCATGAATGAAAAAAGGAAATTCAACTTAAAAAATGGATGATAATAAAAATGCTTTCTTCTTCGGAATTGTAATGATTTTTTCTTCGTCCGCGTTTGCTTGAGATTTCCCGTAAGAAATCCAAATGGACCTCTCATCGATTATATACGTGAAGACTGGGAACGTGTCAACGGACTGTGCCCATTAGAAAAGTGATAAAGACTGTGTATCCGCAAACATATCGAACCTCTTCGAGCGTAGGGGCCTGTGGCGAATAATTGGTGCGAAGCTAGACGGGGACCAATCGAAAATTGAATAAAACCATGAGCTGTATGATATTTTTTTTAGCCAGCCGTAGTTCTCGTAAGACTGCGGAAACTACAATGGCCTGGCCACAAGAACCGTATGGTAGAACAATGGATACCCAAAAATGTATTCATTGGGACAACTGGAGGGTGGAGACCAGTGGGGAAACCAAGGAGACACTGTTCTTACCTTCTCGATAAAGACAGTCTATCGCTGCTTGAATTTCAAAATTAGAAGACGCGGTCAATGGACCGAGACAGTTGAAGGCACTATTTACAGGAAGAAAGGCCCAAGAGGGGCTCTAGCTTTACGGAGAAGAAGAACTACTTATTGAGTGAGTAATTCACGCAACTTTTAGCTTAGAAATTAACATAATGACAGCAATCTGGTCGTTTTCTTGACAGCTCCTGCGTTTGTATGCATCTTTGCCGCTTTAAGTTTGAAGCCTATTGAAGTAGAGATCAAAAGCGCCAACAATTACCACACGCACCATTATTTTTAGTGTTTTGTCAAATAATTTTACAAAACCCTACTAACATTGCGTCCTGCCTGTCCATTTGTCCGTCCGTTTATCCGTCCGTCCGTGTGTCACACTAATTTTTCTCGAAAAATACTTAAGCTAGGAACATCAAATTTTGTATGTAGATGTAAAGTGGTGCCATCTTTAAAGTTTAGTTACAAAAATTTTTTTTAGATATTTAGGTGGGTCTCCCCATTAAGGGGAGCAGCCCTTGAAAAAAAAATTCATCAAAACAGGTTTTAAACTGACATGTTTTGCTTCAAGGGGTGCACAGGTAAGGGAAATGTGATTAGACGCCTGTGATCTGGAAAATATGAAAAAATTATGCAGGTAGGAGGTAGTAAGATCTTCGAATTTCACATTTTCACCAATAAAGTCGTACATATACCCTTAAACTCAACGAAATTAAATATTTGAGTAGTCTTGTTAAAAACCCCTATATTCTGTAAGTTTGATGAAAATCGAATGATATTTATAGCCAATTGAAATTTCTCCAATTACAACAATATAACATGGTTTTGGTATTTTATGGACTTGACATCGAATCAGACACTGCAGTTTTGATTCGATCTTCTTAAAATTTTCAGATAACATTAATGACATAAAAATAATTGGGAATTAATTCATGATTTGAGTGAATTTTGTTGGTTTGTAACAAAATGGCGACTGTTGAAAGTAGAGGAACAATGAATTTCTTTTAAACGTGCTTATCTCTTTGACATGTTTCTTGGCTTTATTCAGTGCTGGTGATTGCATTTTGGAGAAGTTGGAAACAAAATCCTTCTGACATGAGCGTAAGTTTAGCTACCCAACTTGTTCGTGTCAAAATCAATGTCTTCCTCATTCATTTGTTTCAAAATAATGTATTTAGTTTTCGTAATATTCAATGCCACCGCTTTATCTATCAACTATTTATTTTATTAAGTCCTCATTGATGATGTTTTCAATGAGATTTCTGGTGCATCCTGAGCAAATAACTCAGTATCATTTGCATATAATGTATATAGACTATTAATCCTCAATGCACTCAAATCATTTGTGCGTAGCAGGTGTTATAATAATATTTTGATTCAGCAGTTGGTCATGCATCAATTTCTTACTGATTTGGTGGATCACCAATTCAATTCCAAGTACCTCTTTCCGACGTTCGACAATAAAATTAATTATGACCTGCGAAAGTTTGAATGACCAAATAAATCACCTAGTCACACTTCAACGTCTACCCAAAGCTCTTGCCGCTAAGCTGCTATTGCTGCAACAATGGTAACAGGGGATCATTTTAACACCAAACAAGTTGGGTAGACAGACCTACGCCCATGTCAGAAGGGTTCTGTACTCAACTTACAAAATGCAGTAACCAGCTACGAATAAAATCAAGAAACATGTCAAAGACGATTTTATTGGAGAAAATGTGAAATTCGAGGATCATAATATTGTCGCGTGTTTTTGGTTCGCGGCCAATAATTTAATGTGCCGGGGAAGTGAAAACGCAATGTCTTTTAAATTAACTTAAAAGAGTTTATTCAATTAATCACAAAAATGCACAATTACTTATTTTAGTATTTCACAATTTTAATTTTCACTAAGTCTATAAATTTGTCATACAACTGTCCACTTAAAATCACTTCGCACTCAAACAATCAATCGTCTTTACTTCGCGTTCCACTATATCGCAGTTTTCTATCGCAGTTTTCTATCGCGGTTGCACTGAATGATCCCCCCATTCATTCAACTCACCTTTATATAGAGTCTCTACCTATTCACCCATTTCTCATACATTGGCGAATGTTCTACCGAGAGGTACCTGGTAGATTCGAGCAAATCAATGAATGGAGTGACGTCACTTGCAGATGTTGATCATGCTTGTTGGGTTCTCGTGGGTTCGAGTAAATTCATTTGTTGACGTTCTTAATGATTATGAAAACAATTGCGACAGTAGCTCGCAGAATTATTTGTACATGTAATTATTTGTACATGTAACACTGCCCCCACCTCCGTTCTTTTCGCCCCAAAAAGATGTGTCGCTATTTGTAGTCCATTCTCCCTGGGTGTAATATGGGGCAAGACGGTCCAGATGCACGATTTTCATTTTAGCTCTCGGCTTACGATGTTCCTGTATTCGGTATACGACGTCGTTGATTCGCTTTGTAACTCGGTATGGTCCCTCCCAATGATGTTGCAACTTTGGAGACCTACCCTTTCGCCGTTGCGGGTTATAAAGCCACACCAAGTCATCTTGCTGGAAGCCAGTAGAATTAGCCTTTAGATCATACCTGGTCTTCATGCGGTCAGTAGCCGATTTGAGGTGTTTTCGCACTGTCCGACGTATCTGGTTCAACCGTTGTCTTAGATCACTTGCGTACTCCGAGATCGTTTGGGGTTTCTCAGGGGGTGTTCCGAACTTTATATCGGCTGACAAACGAATAGTCTTTCCAAAAATGACTTTGGCTGGGGCTTGGCCCGTCGATGCATGTTCAGCGGCTCTATACACCATCAAAAATAGTGGGATATGTCGGTCCCAGTCCCTTTGGTTCTCGTCAACCATTTTTGCCAGGTGTTTATTGAGCGTGCCGTTGAATCGTTCGACCATTCCATCGGATTGGGGATGCAGCGGTGTTGTCCTCGTTTTCCGTATTCCAAGCAGCTCGCACATTTCGCCAAAAACTAGTGACTCAAAGTTTCGGCCTTGATCCGAATGTAGTTCGCCAGGTACGCCGTACCTAATGACCCAATTTAACAGTAGCTGTTCAGCTACAGTAGTTGCTTCCTGGTTGGGAATGGGGTAGACCTCGGGCCACTTGCTGAAATAATCGGCTGCAACCAGCGTGTATTGATTTCCCCATTCAGATTCAGGAAAGGGTCCTGCGATGTCAACAGCAATCCTTTCAAACGGTACCCCCACGTTATAGGTTTGCATTTGTCCTCTCAGTCGTCGCTTTGGGCCTTTGACGGAAGCGCAAATTGTGCATCTGCGACACCAGTCCTCTACGTCTTCTCGAGCGTGGAGCCAGTAGAACCGTTCCCACAATTTCGCTAAGGTCTTGTTAACCCCAAGGTGGCCTCCCGAGGATCCTTCATGCATTTCCTTAACCACATCGTGGATTCGGCTTTTGGGTAGTATAGTTTGCATCCTATAGGAGCTGCCATCCACCGTTTCCCATTTCCGCTTGAGTATGCCACCCTCTACCTGAAGGGAGTTCCATTGTGCCCAATAGCTTTTCAGGGTTGCGCCATGCATTGAAACGTCTTTCCACTCAGGTCGCCCAGTCGTCTCCTTCCATACGAGCAATGGTCCGATGTCTTCATCGGCTAGCTGGGCATTTCGAATCTCCTCCGATGACCAACCTTCATCGAATTCGGCCGTTATCAGTCGCAGATCAACGGGCTGTTCCTTTTCCTCAATCCGCCGGCAATGCTTGCAGTTAGCTGGACATGGGCGACGAGATAGGGCGTCAGCATTTCCTTGGACTCCGCCCTTTCGATGAACAATTTCGTAGTCGTATGACTGCAATCTTTCGATCCATCTCGCAACTTGTCCCTCGGGGTTTTTGAAGTTAAGTAGCTATCTCAGCGATGCATGGTCCGTTCGAAGGACAAATTTCTGGCCATATAGGTACTTGTGGAACTGCTTGGTGGCCTCTATTATAGCCAAAAGCTCCTTCCTGGTCACACAGTAGTTCCTCTCACTTTTTGAAAGAACTCGACTGTAATACGAGAGGACTCTTTCTTCGCCATTGATCTGCTGGGAGAGTACAGCTCCAATACCGCCGTTGCTTTCATCGGTGTCAACTACAAACATTTTTCCGGGTTTTGGATACGCCAGTATGAGTGATTCTCAAAGGCTGTCTGGCATTGTTCATTCCAGACATACGGACGATTTTTCTCGGTTAGCTGATGGAGACACTTAGCTATTTTGGCAAAGTCTTTGACGAATCTTCGATAGTAGGTTGCCAGACCCAGAAAACTTCGTAGTTGGCGCTTGTTGTTTGGTGTTGGCCAGCTTTTCACGGCTTCAATTTTCTCAGGGTCTGTTTTGACCCCTTCTACTGATACGACAGGTCCCAGGTATTTTACTTCAGCTGCGAAAAGGGTACGCTTGTCGGGACTAAGTTTCAAATTTGCCAGTCGCAGTCGGGAGAAAACCTCTTCTAAGTTCCGCACATGCTCTTCGAACGTTCTCCCGATGACGATGATGTCATTTAGGTACACCAAGCAGGTTTCCCAGGTCAGACCACGTAGCACGTATTCCATCAAGCGTTCGAAAGTGACTGGAGCATTGCAAAGCCCAAACGGCATCACCACAAGTTGCCACAATCCGGTCCCAACTGAAAATGCGGTCTTCTCTCGGTCCTTCTTGTCAATTTCTACCTGCCAGTAGCCACTCTTGAGATCGAGTGTAGAAAACCATTTTGCGTCGGCTAAAGTGTCCATGATGTCATCGATGCATGGGAGTGGGTAACTATCTTTCTTAGTGACGTCGTTAAGCTGCCTATAGTCGACACAAAAGCGAGTGCTACCATCCTTTTTCTTTACTAGAACTACAGGCGCGGTCCATGGACTTACAAAAGGTTCAATAATGCCTTGTTTTTCCATGTCCGAGATCAGCGCGCTCACTTCTCCTTGTTTGGCTATAGGGAGACGTCTTGGTGCTTGTCGAATCGGCTTGGCTCCCTGTGTATCTATGACGTGAGTTACCAGACTCGTTCGGCCTTGGTCATCCGGGCTTGTTGAGAAGATGTCACTGTACTTGGTGACCAGATCAGAGGCTCGCTTGAATAGCTGCACCGGCAATTTGACTTGCTTCAATATTGCAGACGTGGATTCCCGGGCTTTGTCTGTGTCTTGCCTCCTTTTCCAATGATGGTTGTGAGTAGCTTCCAAAGAGGTGATGGTGGAAACAGGCTGGCAGCTGCCGATGACTTCTCCCGCTTTGATGCTCGTGGTTGAGTCTGCGGTGTTAAGGACTCTAACCGGCACATATCCGTTCCTTAAAGATCTTACAAGGCTTCGTCCTACAATCAAACTGCGCAATGCGGATGTCTTCGTTGGCTCTATCAGATAAGATCGGTGGTCTCCAGAATCACCATCAAGCTTGGCCCATACAATGCTTTCGGAAGAATTCGGTACATCAGTGTCAGTACATACCACTACATTCATCTTGGGGATTTGGACGCTGGGATCCTCCATCAGTACTTCGACATTCTGCCTTTAATTTGTTTGTTGAGACTACCGAGCTCCGCTTTTATTTCGGTTGACTGTTTCTCCAGCTTCTGTGTAATGTCTGCCTTGATGTCTGCTTTCATTTCGATTGCTTGTTGGTCTAGCTTCGCTGATTGTTCATTTAGCTTCGCAGGTAAACTGGATGTCTGTTCATTTAGCTGCGCTGATTGTTCACTTAGCTTCGCAGCTAAACTGGATGTCTGTTCATTTAGCTGCGCTGATTGTTCGCTTAGCTTCGCTGATTGTTCATTTAACTTCGCTGTTAAATTGGATGACTGTTCATTGAGCTTTGCAGTTAAATTGGATGACTGTTGGCGCTGCTCTTGCTGCATCAGCATCAACATTTGCATCAGCGCATTTTCTGATTCCTTTGGTTTTGGTGTTTCTGTTTCACCACCTTCTACGCCTTTTGCTGCATCTGAGGGCTCACCCACCATGGTAAATTCATTAATTTTTCACTGTTAGCTTGGTGGAATTTTTTTATTATTTTGACTTACTTTTTTTTCCCAACAGTTTCCACGTTAAATTTCACCATTGTGCACTTTAAAAATGTTTAAATGTTTTCACTTTTCGAAATTTTCGTTCTCACTTCTGACACCATTGTCGCGTGTTTTTGGTTTGCGGCCAATAATTTAATGTTCCGGGAAAGTGAAAACGCAATGTCTTTTAAATTAACTTAAAAGAGTTTATTCAATTAATCACAAAAATGCACAATTACTTATTTTAGTATTTCACAATTTTAATTTTCACTAAGTCTATAAATTTGTCATTCAACTGTCCACTTAAAATCACTTCGCACTCAAACAATCAATCGTCTTCACTTCGCGTTCCACTATATCGCAGTTTTCTATCGCAGTTTTCTATCGCGGTTGTACTGAATGATCCCCCCATTCATTCAGCTCGCCTTTATATAGAGTCTCTACCTATTCACCCATTTCTCGTACATTGGCGAATGTTCTACCGAGAGGTACCTGGTAGATTCGAGCAAATCAATGAATGGAGTGACGTCACTTGCAGATGTTGATCATGCTTGTTGGGTTCTCGTGGGTTCGAGTAAATTCATTTGTTGACGTTCTTAATGATTATGAAAACAATTGCGACAGTAGCTCGCAGAATTATTTGTACATGTTATTATTTGTACATGTAACAATATTATTAACAAAGTTGAACGAATTTTTTCTTCTGAGGTATTTGTTATAGTTATGACCCATAAATATCTCCCTTGATAATTATTTCAGATTTTTTAGATCACGGGTGTCCATTCGCGAGGGAGGAAACATATTTTACGCGTATTCCCCCCCTGTGCCCCCACTGAAGAAAAAACTGTCAGTTTAAGAACTGTTTTGAAAAGCTCTCATAGAGAACTTTCAGTTGATACTCATATCGGCTGCCTTTCATGAAATTTTTTTCAGGGGACACTCCTCTGTACTGTAATCATCGATTCATGGCCTATTATTTCGAATCCTTGAATGATAACAAAGCCCTTTTGCTAGGAGCTGTCTCCTGCCTCTTCGACTTGTTTCAATTATGTGTACTCATCTTCATGATACCTATCATTCCTGAAATATACATGCAGATCCTAGCAAAGCTGTAGTGTCTAAGTCGGTAAAAAGCGCATATGGCTCCATAGCCATATGTTTCCATAGTAATACAGCAAATATTGTTCCATAGTAATAAAGGAAAATTCAAATCGCTATAACTTCGTTAAATACTATTCGATCTTTATGAAACTTTCAGAAAAGATCAATGGTTGAGATTTTATTCAAGAAAACATAAAATGGATAAATCATACTATTACTAACAAAGTTGAGTGAATTTCGTCTTCTCATGTATTTGCTGTTGTTGTACTCATGAAGGCCTACATTCATGATTTTTTTCAGATTTTTCGGATGGAAGGTGTCCAATCGCGAGGGGGGGTACGCGAAAAGTTCGTACGTTTCCCCTTCCCCTGCCCCCCTTAGTACAGATAAGGCTATTTTAACATTTGTTTTTAAAAGATCTCGTTGAGACCTTTCCAATGACACCCTACTCGACTCCCAATGGTGAAATTTTTTTTAAGGGGTCACCTCCATATATAGGAAGACCCCCTTTAAACACCTTTGAAAAAATTTTCCACCCTTGAATTTTCAAGAGGTCACCACTTCTGACCTTTCTATAAAGTTTTATGGCTGTAGCCTCTATAGTTTCGGAGAAAAAGTGCTGTGACATACAGACGGACGGTCGGACGGACGGACACAGGTCTTGATTGCAATAAGGTTTTATATTTAAGTACAAAACCCTAAAAATGAAGTACCAATTGTCTAAATCCACCATATGAGTCCATTTTTAGCAATTTACGCATTTTTTAGATAACGTCCCGCAGCAGCCTCACTGCAGGGACAATATAACCCTGATCCACATTTTTTGGCAGAATACCTGCCGTGTATTTGAAACAATTTCTTTTGTGTACTTATTTTGCTTACTTAACTAAATACACTGACTAGATACATTTTTCATTATTTCGTGTACATTCTTCATTTCAAGACAAAACATTCGCTCGTTCATAGCCAAAAGCATGCACGTTTAAATTGAGATATGCTAATCTTGGAATTCTCGGCGAATGTTGTTTTGCTTGCGATGAAAATGTACGAGTATGTTTCTGATTGTGGGAATTACTTTTGTTATTGTTTTTGAAATCAGGTGTTTTTTTGAATTAAAATGAACTTAATGTTGACACATATGGCTTGAATACAAAAAATGGGACTTAATGATTACAAACAAGGAAGAATATTGAATAGCAGAATTTATTAAACATCGAATAGTGGAATTTATGAAATATTGAATAGAGGAATTCACGAAATCTTAACAGCAGATATAAAGTTGGGCCAAGTATGGAAACTTGTGGAACACCTAACAACAAATACAATCGATTTGGTGATCCTAGAATGTGATTTTAGTTTAGGTATTAAAAGGTCATGATCAACAGTGGCAAATGCTTTCTTCAGATCCAACAACAACACATATATTGCCAAGGGCAGTTTGGGCATGGGACATCCAAAGTACTCAATAATGTCATAAATTTTCTTATAATCTTCAAAAGGAGTCTTCGTACCTGAAACTGTCGGAAGATTTATTTTAATATAATAAAAACGATATGTGGATGACTGTTTTCTCACTATTGACTCACAGGAAAATAAACAAGATAAACTTCTTACCTATATGAATGAAATACACCCGAATATAAACTTCACTATAGGAAAAGGAACAAACGGACAACTCAACTATATGAACCTAGCCATGACATGCGAGCAAACATGATTAGATTACAAAATATACAGAAGACTAACCACAACTGATCATACCATACAGTAACATGTAATCACTCCCCACAAAACAGACTAGCAGCAAACAAATCGATGGTGCAGAGACTTCACTTGATCCCCATGACTCCTGCTAACTACTCCAACGAACTAAATAACACTTAAATAATAGCTAGTACTAACGGATACAAACAACGTGACATTGACAAACTTATTACAAAGTACATACAAAAACAAGAACGCCAACTGACTGAAATGCATAAGAGTGACCAACAGTGACTTTTGTTGACATACATCGGTAAAGAGACATACAAACCATCGAATTTCCTAAGCAAATACAAACCACAAACTGCATTCAAAACTAACAACAACATTGGAAACAAACTGAAACATTCTTACGCAACAAGATAGACTCCAATTATGCGACGTACCTACAAAACCATGCAGATGAGCCTAATGCTATTGCAGACTCTATGAAATTGATACACAAACAAAACATAGGGCCAAAACTTGAAATCGTAGAAAGGCTTGACATACATACGATGATGTCAAGAGCTGTTGTAGTGACAAGTGTCAAAAGTGTCAGCTCTTAAGATTCTCTGTCTTTTGTGTAGGTATAACTAACATATAGTCATATGTTCAGAATCAGCTGTTTAGAACAAGTGAAGTGATCCTAGTTTCGCTCAATCAAATTAAAGATAAGTAGCGATTTTTTAAGACAGTAATTTCGTTTATTCAATTTTACTTAGGCGAAAGCAATAATAACGGTATCGGGTACTCTTGCTTTGGTTTAGGAATGGGACTCCTGTGTAGATAAATTTATTGTAAATAATTCTGAATTTAATTTTAAATTTATATTTATATTTTTCAATTTGAATTTTTTTTTTGCAAGGGCGGGTTTCTACTCTTTTCCATAATTATAGAAAATAAAAAATAGCTTGGGTTAATTAAAAATATAAGAAATAAAAAAGATCGGAAATCGAGGGTAATCTAAAAATTTATAAATAGTAAATAATAAAAAAGTTACTAACAAACCACCAAAAATCACTCAAATCATGAATTCTCAAGAATATTAATGTTATTGACCTTATTGGAAAATTTCAAGAAGATCAAGTCAAAACTGCAGTGACTGATGCGATGAAAAGTCCATGAAATACCAAAATCATGTGTTATTGCTGTTGTAATTGGAGAAATTTCAAAGGGCTATAACTTCCGTGTATATCATTCGATTTTCATCAAACTTACAAAATTTAAGAACACTTAGTAGGACTACATAAATATCGAGTTTTGTTTAGTTTAAGGGTACCGATGTGATTTAATTGGGGAAATGGGAAATTCGAATATCCTACTTTTATTAACAAAGTTTAGTGAATTTCGACTTCTTAGGTATTTGTTGTTGTTGTACTCATAAACACCTACCACCATAACTTTTTTCAGATTTTTCGGATCGCAGGTATCCAAACGCGAGGGGGGGACACAAATTTTTCATGTATTTCCCCTTCCTGTGCACCCCTCGAAGCAAACTGTGTCAAACTAAGACCTGTTTTGTAAAGTTCCCATCAAGACCTTTCATTTGATACCCATATCGGCTACTTTTGATAAAAAAAAATTTCTCTCAGAAAAAGCATTGATTGATTTTAAGTCGAAGATCAGGCCATCAAAATGTAAAATTCCTCTTTAACTAATGCGGCATATTCGTAATGATGGGGCAGTTTTCAAAACATCAACCAATGAAAATGATACTTCGCTCTTTAATATAGCAATGGAGGCGATGAAAGATGAGTATGATATTGCTGAGACCCGATTTCGACAGCGTAAATTTGTCATCAATGGTCTTGAAAATCAATATTCAAATGGGGAATTAAGTAGTGAGATCCAAACATTAAATCCCAGTATAGAGGAGCGACATTCTATGGAACTCGTACATGCTAGGCGGACAAGAAATGGAAGGTGGTTGAACATCATCCAGATAAATGGGAGCATGTACAAGAGTCTTGCAGATAGATATGTTAATATAACATAGATTATGGATCATATTTTGTGAAGGAAGACTATAACGTAACGAGGTGTTATAAATGTCAAAAATTCAATCACAAAACATCAAATTGTGATGAGGAGCAAATAAGGACTGCAAAAGCACGATTTAGAAGTGCTCCAACTGTATTGGTAACAATAATAGTGCTGATCATTTCCACAGAGCTGACTCAGTAGGTTGTCCGGAGCTTCAACGCAGAATATTAATCGCCAAGAGGAGCACCGACTACAACTTCGATGATAGCTAATCTTTCAAATCAATCAAGTGGAACAAATTTAATACTCATGTATGCTAATATAAGAAGCTTAAGACACAAGCTAAATGATATTCAGATTTACTTGCAGCAAAATCCTGACGTAGATTTGATTATTCTCAATAAAATCTGGTTTCACTCAGAAGCAGCACGATTTTACAATATTGAAGAATATAATGCGGTATTCTCCTGCAGTCCTGGAAAAGGCTGAGGTACAGCAATAAACGTCAAAAATACAATCAATTTCGGTACCAAGAGAGTGACGCCTGGTAAATATAACGTTATAATAATTGAAGTACGCCATGCAGGTAAAAAAATTAAATTAGGGACGTACTACAACCCCAATCGTATGAATGCGCACAGTACTAGATACATTTTTCTCAAATAAAAAACAATTTAATCACAGTAGCGGACACAAACATTGATGTACTGATTGAATCACCAGAATCAAGGATTTCTAAGGATACGCTAGAAACAAATGGAGTTAAAATCATAAACAACAACAAAATTTCTCGCCCAGTATCAAATACCTGTCTGGATCATATAGTAACCAATGATTTAAAAGTCGCTGAAAGCACGACGTACACATTTGAGGGCTGGCCGGAGCTGGGTCACCGTGTGTTAAAAATAGCTATTCAAGACCAAACCCTGAACAAACAAAAGCTGACTTACAAAACGTTCAGATATGAAGACAAGGAGCTCTTTAAATCAAAGATACGAAAATTACTGGAAAAGTGTAAGCCAAATAGTATTATTGAACTCAAAAATATCATCATATCTGATGGAATGCAGGAAGGACAATGGAAGCCAGGCTTTCAAGTCTGTGTATATGCATGCGAAAAAAGAATAAAATGCCTGGTGAAAGAGGCTAAATTCTCATATTTCTGAAGAAGAATGGAAACAGCGGCTGACAACTCCCATTAAATATGGAAAATAATAAATGAAGTAAAGGATAACTCCTCAATACAGGGTATATCACAAAACTTTCAACTGAATCCTGATGAGCCGTCTAATACATCGTGCCCACGTGACGTGGCGAACTCATTAAATAACTTTTTTTCGACGGTTGGTGGAAGAATCACTTAAGAAGTCGTTGCCAGTTTAGTAAGCAATTTAAATACTATAAATATCTCAATAAACTCCATCCTTCACATTCATCAAACAAATAAAAGGGAAGTCTTAAATGTAATCAATGGATTAAAAACGAATATGGCGCCAGGCATCGATAGCATTAGGATGAATGAGAATGAGAAGAAGAAAAACTTGCAAAAATAGTTCCTATATTTAAGGGTGGTGATCATCTCGACCCGAATAACTATCGTCCGATTGCGCTACTGACGGGGTTCAGTAAGATATTTGAAAAATACTAAACAATCGATTGACTTCGTTCTTAGTTGAAAACTCTTTCGTAAGCCAACATCACTTTGGTTTTCAAAAACACAAGAGCACTTTGGATGCCCTACATTCTGTCACACGTTTTATCAATCTAAGACTTGATAGAAAAAGGCATTTGATACAGTTGATCATGACCTCTTGCTTCGTAAACTCTAATCGTATGGTATTTAGGGTAGTCCTAAAAAAAAAGCAGTTGTTTAACAGTCACTTGGAAGGAATATCGCAGAGAGCTTTAATCAACAATGTCATGAGCGATTTAGCACCTATGAAAACAGGAGCTCCCCAAGGCTCAATACTTGATCCAACTTTGTTTCTGCTATACAAAAATAATCTAAATACATGTGGCCTGACACATTGATGACACAGTTCTATTTTATTCAGGACGATACAAAACTGCCATTGAGAACACTATCAATAAGGATCTAGGAAAATTCCATCAGTGGTTAATATAAAACAAACTAGTATTGAACACTACAAAGACAGAATCGATCTTTTTAAGCAAAAGAACAAAGGAGACATAGATGTCGAACTAAATATTAATGGCGAAAAATTGTAAAGAGTGCTACGAATGAAATATCTTGGTCTTATTATATGACCTGGTTGCCATATATAAATAGCTTAAGGAGGCAATCAGCCCCAGTAATAGGCTTGTTAAGAAGATATGAGTCCTATCCAGTGCACATCAAGAAACTTGTTCTAAATGCGTTTGTTCTGACTAAATTACATTATGGAGTACTTATTTGGAGTCAATCAGCAAAGCAACATTTAAATGGTTTATCCAGGCTGCGTATAAAAACATTCTAAAACTGCCAATGCTTACTCAAACTAGTTTGGTTTAACAATTAGCAAAATCTTTAACATTTAGTCAAATCATTATAATGGAGAAAGCCAAGTTTATCTACAAAAATTCAAAAACTAATGGATCGGATCGAACACCATTAATTACAGTGAGTCACTTGGTTATTCGTACACTTGAGAACTTAAGCATTAGGTAGCGCTATTTTGGGACTGGATGAAAAAAGTTGCAATTTTTTAAAAGAAATCTTTTATTTTTATTTATGTAATACAAAAATAAAAAAAATATCGCTCTTCTCTTGATAATTTCAATGAAAATACAAAAATGAATACATATTTTTAGAATTTTGATATTCGTACACAACGAAAAACTAGAGTGAAATAAAAACTGTGAGAAAAAACTAATATTTTGTCTGGAGTCCTTTGTTTTTAACAACGCTTTGAAGTCTTCTGGGAATAGAATCCACTAGCTTTTTGGTGTATTCGACTGATATATTAGACCATTCGTGTTTGAGCTTACTTATAAGAACTTCTATATTAGAAATGGTATGTTTTCGAAGGCGTTTATCAAGTTCGATCCAAACATTCTCGATCGGAATAAGATCGGGCGATTGTGCTGGAGTTTCTATGACTTTTGCACAATTATAAAGAAGCCACTCTCGAACAATGTGTGATTTATGTTTGGGGTCATTGTCCTGATAAAATTTAAAACTATTACTCAAACCCATTTTGATAGCACTTTGCTTTACATTTTGTTTCAAAATGTTGAGGTAAACTATCTTATCCATTATTCCATTGATAATGTGCAAATTTCCTACTCCAAGTGCCGACATACAACCCCAAACTAAGACGGATCCACCACCATGTTTTACGGTGGCGCGCAGATTTTTCTTGTGAAGCTCTTCATTTGGTTTTCTCCAAACCATTGTCCGTCCATCTGAGCCAAATATATTAAATTTGGACTCATCTACAAATATAATGTTGTTCCAAAACTCCGCATCTTTGGTAAGGTGTTCTTTTGCAAACATCAAGCGCTGCTTCCTATTCTTCTCCGATAGATATGGTTTTTTTCTGGCCACTCGTCCGTTAAAATCAGCTCTCCTCAGTACTCTCCGTATAGTTTCCGCACACACCCGCTTACCTGAATGCTGCTCAAATGCAGCAGCTAACTTAGGTGCACTTAATTTAGGGTCCTCACGAATTTTTCGAACTAGCCAACGACTTTTGTGTGCATTCAACAAAAACATCGGGCCTTTTTTTTCTTATCAACAACACGATTTTCTGTTTTAAAGCGCTTAACTATGTATTGAATTGTAGAATGACTTATATTAAGTATATTCGCTATTTCCCGCAAAGATTTACCGGCTTTATGATGCGATATTACTAATTCGCGAACCGCAACAGAATGGTTTTTTGATTTACGACCCATTTTTTCTCTTTTTCCGTATATGTTCATTCAAACGCTCAATCGACAACTGCACACCTTCACTGCATGCATATAACTACAATATCTAACTGGGTTGTTTGTTATGAACCAGAAAAATAACGGGAAAATATGTTTTGCCAGGGCATTAAGAACTGTACGAATAACCAAGTGACATAAATTTTGGGTCTCTTTTAATTTGTAAACAAAATAAAATCTAAAGAATTGATAGATTTTGGAAATTGTTTTCCTACCTTAGTGCAGATGTGTTAAAAAATATTATCATCCATAAATTTTAAGGAAATCAGTGTAGAAAACTGAATTATCTACAGTGCAAACGGTATGTTTGGGTCTGTACGAAAACCCAAGTGACTCACTGTATGTATCACAGATCAACAAATATAATACGAGGAATGCAGATCAAATCGTAATACCTTTTGCCAGAACGGATCGTCCAAAGAACGATGCAACGAATGATGCTCTGCGTATATACATATATCAATCTACCAGAAATGGTTAAGAAAGCAAACTCACTTTTGGTTTAAGAAAAGACTAAGGGAGCGTTTAATAAGCATTGATTGAAGCGTGAACCTGTAGTTCTGCTTTTATTAGCTCAGTATCTGAGGGCGTTTTTGACCGTATCGGCGAGATACTGAAATGGCAGTTACTCAGAGATTTTGTTTGAATGCGTCGTATCGTATTGAATTCTTTTTTATCTCTCTGAGCTGATCATGATTTTTGGACTAGATGTTCATAAAAAGTATTAGTTCACATCATTTGTGTGCCCCCTTATACCGATGTATTAAATATTGTCTGGGTGGTACAAAAGACGAAGCGACGTAATGTGAATGTTGATCGCATGAGCGTTGTGCGACGAAGAAAGAGTGATGGAGAGAGTGGTTGGGAATGGAGGTATTAAAAAAACAGAGAAACGATCGGTAACATTATCAATGAACAACATTTTACAAGTTCCAACGCATTATTTGAGTACTTGACCACCCTCTCCGTCGAAAACGGAAACGGGATGTAACAGAACAAACGGACATTCTACAATCAAAAAACAAAAACCAGGTATGCCTCCACCTGAATCAATTTAGTACTTACCTGCTTAGCCCATCCTGTGATTATATAAAGCCATTCTCTTTCACACATCCCTTGGACACTGAAAATGATTCAAAGGAGTCAAAACGCATCTACAGGGTGCATACGGTGTTTGAGGACATGCATAAATGTGATTATAACTTCGCGAATTTTTTTTTAAATTTTTTTCCTTTTCTGATAGGAAATGGCGAACTACAACATCACTCAAGAAATGAAGAGACATGCTGTCATTGTCGCTATATGTGCGAATCATACAAACTTAGAGATCTCTAATTTTCTTAATTGCACCCGTTCATTCGTGCATAAGGTTCGCCGTGAATTGGAAGCATCAGGAGGCGATACAGAATCGGTTGCAAAACGCAAAAAGCACGAACAACGTTCTGACACTGTCCAATCTGCAGAATTTTTAGAGCAAGTGCAAGCGATCATAGACGAGGACCCTTCAAAATCAATGAGGGTCCTTGGGAGTGAGCTTCATGTTTCTGGGCGCCTTATTCGAAGAGTTGTCCGCGAAGACCTTCGGTATAAGTCTTGCATGAGGCGCAGTGGATAGTTCATGTCGGAACGAACACGGCAACAGAGAGTTCTCCGATCAAAACGTCTTTTAAACAAAATCAAACACCCTGAGGCGCCCAAAATGTTATGGTTTTTTACCGATCAAAAAATTTATACCAAGATCAAAAGACCAATCGCAAAAATGACAGATGGCTATGTTCAAATCCTACGGAGGTTTCTGTTGCTATGCATTCTAAATTTCCAGCCACTGTTATGGTTTTAGGTGTTGTCAGCAATGAAGGACATGTTACTCCACCACATTTTTTTACTCAAGGAGATCGAGTGAACTCTGCTGCATACATCGAGGTTTTGGAGACGGTAGTTAAATCCTGGATAGACAATGTAAGCGGAGGCAGACCATTCATTTTTCAACAAGACTCTGCTCCTTCACATAAAGCGATGGCGACACAAGATTGAATGGCCGAAAATTTTCATGACCACATCACACACCTATGGCTACCTAGCTCCCCAGACCTTAATCGTTTGGATTATTACGTATGGGGCGTAGTTGAGCGAGAGACCAATAAGCGCCCTCATAATACCACTTCTTCGCTGTAGACTGCTATTAATACCTTATGATCAATATGAACAAGGAACATTTGATTCGGGGATGTAATCGTTTCCGGACCCGAATCGAAGAGGTTATTGCTGCTAATGGTGATTTTATTGAATAACTATATGGTCATATATTAATTTAACGGTGTATAAAAAATTCCTGAAATTTCATTAAGTTTTGTTGAAAATACAAGCTAATTAATTTTACTCTGAAGTTGTCCTCAAATACCGTACGCACCCTGTACTTATACCAGAAAGCAAGGCCCGACGGCTTTCGAACTAAAAGGAGAACTGGCCTGCGGATATTAAATAAACAAAAAAATCATCGATATTTGTTTGTTTCTCTCAATTTATTTTCAAACATGTTATTTTAACAGTGCAGATATCAATAACCTTTTCACCTATTCCCCCAAACTTACTGTGATACTTACTTATTTACTCTTCTTGAATTAATTTTATGAGTTAATTATGTCTATTTGTTTAGAGTTATTATTACCTAAATCCATGTTTATTTTGTTTAATTTTATCGTTGGCACAATATGTTCCACCAGGTTTTGAAAATTATAGACTTTTTGCCCTTTCTGCTTTTGAAAAACAGAGCAATCAATATAGAAAAATTTTTACTAACCATAATGACAATTAGTCCCTGGAAACCAGCGCCAAAGCGAAAATGAATTAATTTAAAACGATTGCAAACTGTCGACAGCACGGGAGACACCTTTGTAAATGAATGTGAACATTAAAGCATTGTAGCAATTATTAAAGTGTACCCCGGAGGCCGACATAGGTTCTGTGAATCCTGGACAAGTATTTTCATCATCGCTCCATGAATAATAGTTTTCCTTCTCGTTTTCACATTCAAACCTATGAAAGTTTATAACGCTATTCATAAAGCAAAGAGTCTACACTAGAGGTGTAGTAGCACCAGACGCTGTTGTTGAACTTTTGTCATAAAGTAGAGGATTTCCGTTCCTGTTCCCAACAGGAGAGGCAAAGCATAAGGAAACGAGCACAATACGTGCACTTTTAAATTGTGAGCAGAAAATAAGACGAGAGCGCTTTCAAGAAGGTCGGGCCTTAAGAAACCGCACTTTTTTTGTTGCTCAATGTTCCATGATGGATCATGTGAAAAAAAATATGAACACATATTTGGATTTGCTTCAGCATAAGCATGAAAAATTCTATTGTGTGCTGAAGAAGAAAATAATTTTTCTGGAAAAATAATATAAAGGAGGACAAAGAAATTCAAGTACTCGTACTGTGCTAACTTGAAACGAGCATGCCACCACTGAAGTGCAAAGAAAAGTCACAAAATCAACTTAATTTGAAAACGAAAGGATATTTCAAAAGCAAATACTTTGGCAAGTAAGTGCAACGAAAACGTTGTTGAACTGAATTATTCCACGCGTGAAAAATATCCCGTTGTCTTAATTTTTCTAGAATTAGAGATTCCGCAATTTTCAAGAGTTGCTTTGAATTTCTTCTTTCATTCCGTTGTAACATATCTCCTTCTGGTATTACAGCAAATAGTAATCAACAATGGAAATAATTTTGATTCAGTATTACAATAAGTGCATACTTGTATGAATTCAAGAAAACCATCTTGAGTGTTTATTTTAAGAGATGATTCCATAGAACCAAATAAGCAACTACGTACCATATGCCACAGATAAAATGTTTGCAATTTCCTTTTCAGGGCTTAAACCTATTCCGGGAAATGTCCAACTGGAGATTTATTTCGTGTTATGTAAATTTCTGAGCTCAAGAGGTTGTCGTGCAGCATAAGCTTATCATTCCTATTTTATCCTCATTCGTTTCCGCTCACTCACTCTTTATGGTTTTTTTGCTGTGCTGCCTTCTATGGAACATGTTCTAACCACCTTTCTTGGCATTTAATTCAGCCTTCCTTAGATTTTCGCCATGTTTTCAGTTTTCATTGCTACGCTTTCGTTAGACCTCAGTATGTGAACATTTTGAGGTCAGCTTGAAATTGGAATTTGTTCTAAATTATTCATACTCGAAATTGATTTGATATTCATAAGAGAGCTATAAGGACGACGGATAGTGGTTAGAAGATTCAATGTAAATTATTATTGTGTACTCGAATTAAGAATTTCTAAAATAAATGTGTGATTTTAGCATTTATTTGATATCGGCATATGCAAGTACTATAATAAATTATTTTCGTTGGCGCTTTAAATCTTCAATCGCACCAGTAGCAAGTAAGTGGAAGTACATAAACAACTGGCGGACAAGGTCGTGGAACAGTGGTGGTTGGTGAAGATTTAGCCTGGAGACCAATGTCCGGCTAGAAAAGGATAAAAGGGGGGCGTTAGGGCTGGGAGATAGCTTTTTTGGTAATTCTTCTTCCTCTCTCCTCTCCCGCTAGAAGCGGGATTCTTCAGCTTGAAGGCGCCTCACGGCATAACAAAACGAGACCTGGCCCGAAGTAATCTGTCAAACGGCTCCAGGTTGGGTCGCTTGTGAGCATGGAAGTCCTTTACTCTGTTCGTGAATGATATTGACCTCCAAAACATAAAAAATGGCCCGACTTGGGCTGTTGCGCCATAGATCATGATGAGTAGCGAGGAAATGAAAAAAGAAATTTTTTTGCAAGGATCGACTAGTTTCGCATCCTGTCTGTCTGTCTTTCATAGAAACTAGAAAGCTCAAAGTTTGTGGAAAGGTCACAAGTTTTAGTCTCTCAAAAGCTTATCTTATCAAACATTTCAAATATGTTTAAGGGCCCCCCTCCCTTATGCTGTGGGTAGCCCTTAAAATTTGAGAAGCCTTATTTAGAGCTTTTAGAATCTGAAACAAAAAAGGTATTTTATACATCACGGAACTCAGAGGAAGGCCAAATGTATGAAAAATTTTATCAGTTTTACACGAAACCTTTAGGAAATATTTTTTGTTGGAAACATAATTCTCTTTAATGATCGGCTTAATTGGTAAAACTTAAGCGAAATGGTAGGTAAATTAAGCTAAAATCGACAAACCATGTATTTACAATTTAAACTGCTCTGCACTGCTCCCTGAAACTGAGAGCTCACTTAGATGAAGTTTAAAAAGATTTATTTTAAAGCCGATTTGATAACAACAAAAACAAAATAACTTCAATTTTGACCATTTCGTACGCTTTTGCAGCTTAGAACCAATACTTGACAATTAAAACAACACAACTTCTTAGACTTGAATACCTAAACAATGACTCCTAGAACAATACTGGCTATAGCTTATTACGTGATTTCCAGTCATTTCTGAAGATTTTTGAGAATATTCCTACATTTCCGGATTTAATAATAGTTTTTGATTGTATTTGTAATACTTTTCTGCTTCTAAATAAGCAAGTAGATTTTGATTCCATCTCAAAATAATTCATTTTTAAAGGATTAGTAATTACGAGGGCAGCTCAAATATGATCGAGAAAAATGCTCTGACATTTTTATCTACTATCGAAAAAATGTACAAAAATTAATAGTTTTTCTAGGAATTCCCCTTAACAAGTTACGCATTTTGTCCACCTTTCCCGAAGGTTTGTGATGCCGGTATCAAAGAATTCTTTGGGAAACTGGGACAGCCATGTACGTACAAACTTCTTCACGAATCTTTGACCACCGAGGGCTTCTTTCAGTGGTCCGGACTGGGAGGGTGTTCCAGTACCTCCCACCCCAGTTTCGATATTGTTTTCAGCATGAGACGCACGGTATGAGGGCGTGTGTTATCCTGGAGAAGAATCGCACTTCGCGCTGGAGTGCTCATCCGGTTCGAGCGATAAGCGGGTTTCACGTGTATTTCCAGGAGGCAAGAGTAGAATGCGGCATGTGTAGAACGTTGGGTGCGCAGGAAATCGATGTAAAGCACGACCCGCCGGTCCCAAAACACAGCACACATAACCTTACCCGCGGGCCTGGTTGCCATCGCTTTGACTGGCGCCTCTTCCTCCTGCTCTCTCCACTCTTTAGACGACACCTTGCTTTCGGGAGTGTAATAGTGTACCCATTTCTTGGCTGGAGTCAAGATTCACGTTAAAAAACCGTCCCCCTTCACCTCGTATTGCATCAGCAAGCGGCGACATGAGTTTTCGCTCAAAGTTCAACAGTTTACGAGCCCATTGCGCTGTAATTTTGGGATGTTGAAGATGTTCGTGGATGATAGACCAATACTGATGCCGAGTTCAGCCGAAATGTCTCGAACAGTCATCGTACGGCCCTCCAAAATGTGGCAAATGTTATTTAGTGTGATGCTGGCTCGCCACCGATGATCGTGCGGCTCATTCTCGACGGTTTCGCGACTATCCTTGAATCTTTTTGCCCATTTAAACTCAGCAGACCTACTCAGACACTCACCACCGAACCGATTTCGCAAACTGAGAAAAATTTATGGATTTTCAATGCCTTCCCACATTAAACAAGTTGGGTAGACAGACCTACGCTCATTTCAGAAGGGTTTCGTACCCAACCTCTCCGGAATACGGTCACTAGACACAAATAAAGTCAAGAAACATGTCAAAGAGATGAGCACGTTTAAAAGAAAACCCACTGTTTTTCCATTTTCAACGGTCACCATTTAGTTCCAAACTAACAAAAATCACTCAAATCATAAATTCCAAAAAATATGTATTGTTATAAACCTTATCTGGACATTTTAAGAAGATCAAATCAAAATTGCAGTGTCTGAGCCGATGGGAAGTTCATAAAATACCAAAACCGTGAGTTATTGCTGTTGTAATTCGAGAAACTTCAAATGGCCATAACTTCCGCGAATATGATTCAATTTTCATCAAACCTGCAGAGTGTTAGGTTCTTATGTGCATTTTCTTAAATGTCAAATTTTGTTGAGTTTAAGAGTACCAATACGATTTTATTGGCGGTAATGTGACATTCGAAGATCATACTATTATTAACAAATTTGAGCGAATTTCGACTCACAAACATCTACCTCTATGATTTTTTCAGATTTTTCGGATCATAGGTGTCCAACCGGTAGAGGGGGGGACACAAATTTCTCGTGTGCTTCCCTTTCGTGTGCACCTCTTGAAGCAAAAAGTGGCAAATCGAGACATGTTTTGGAAAGTACTCATTAAGAGCTTTCATTTGATACCCATATTGACTACATCTGAAGAAATTTTCTTTTCGTTGGCCACTCCCCTATATGGGGAGACCCACCTTAAATACCTAATAATTTTTTTTTTGTAATTGGACCTTCAAGAGAGCACCACTTTACACCTACATGTAAAATTTGGTGTTTCTAGCTTAAATAGTTTGCGAGAGAAACTGCTTTGGCACACAGACAGATGGACGGACGGACAGACAGACGGAATGACGGACAGACAGGTCACGAATGACAAAACGTTGTGCAACGGTGGCCAGCATTTGACGTTCACTAATGATCGTAGCACGCGCGTTAAACATGCACTCTCTACAAAAACACTGTTTGTAAGGGACCCAGCTACTACGTACTCAAGCCACGACCTTCCAAATATACATGCGCGCTATCAATAGCGGTTGTGACCATCATATTTGAACCGCTCTCTTAATTTGTAAATGTAAAACCTTTGAGGAACGGAACAAATGGAGAAGCTTTGCTCATATAAGCTCCATAAAAAATGATATGACCACGTTCCTGAGACTGATTGTCATTTCATTTCCAATTTTTCCTCTGGTGAGTCCAATTGTCAATTTGATGACTAAGCATGGACGCAAAATTTACCTGGCGCATGAGATACGATTCAGAATTTAGTCCTTTTTTCGGTTCGAGAACGTTTCCGTAAGTACATATTGACTGTAGTGACGGTAATATTACACCTGGTTTAGGGATAATAACATTTTAAGGAGCGACATTGTAAATCGGTGCGAGGAACTCAATAAAAAGTGTTATGTGCGTTATTGCTAGAAAACGATGCGTTATCGATACGAAAGTGTTTTCTATCCTAAGTAACCATACTGCTTTATTCGATTAAAATGCTATTTTCTGGTTTTCTGAAGTGTTATTCGCAATAAAATCATATTTACGAGTGCATAAGCGTTTGTTTACTTTCTTGTGACAACCCATTGGGTTCCCCTTAACTAGCTTTAGAATCACGGTCGTAGGGGTAGGTGCAAAAAGACACGTAGCTAGGCAGGCAGCCGCAGGGGTTGTTGTGACAAAGTGAACATATGGATGTCCACTCCGGTTTTATCTTGATTGGTTGGATCCTCCTACGTTGGCCATAAGTCGACTCAGAGCCAATTCTCCCGAAGCAGCTTTCTCAACCGTTTCTCTGATTTGCTCAAAAAAAAATCATCTTCGAGTCAACCAGTAGCTCCAGGTACTTCACCGCTGCCTTCAATTTGATTAGTATATTCTAATACTGATCATCCTTACTCTAGGGATTCTCTTTTTTGTCAAGATGACCACTTCGTTTTCCTCCAGTGCTAAACTGAACCCGTGAGCAATAATCTTTGCTCTCACTTGGCGCATTAGCATACTCAGCCTGAGTTCCACTTGTTCAATCGTGCGCCCCGTGACAGAAGACGCAAACTCATCCACATAGCCGATCAACCACGACTCATCTGGCATCTCCAGTCTCAGTAACCCATTTTAAGATACGTTCGACATATCTGGACCAAGGATAGATCCCTGGACAAGACCCGATGTAACTTACATCCTTTGTTGGTCCTGTGACATGTCATAGAGTAGGCTGCAGTCCTTCAGGTAGTCTCCCAGAAGTCGCATTTGATATTCCAGAAACTGAATCTAGAATATCCAACCATCTAGCGGAATTGAAGGCATTCCTGAAGTTGAGTGTCCCCAATACAATGATCCATCCCTTGATGCGACGATATGCTTCTGCCTTTTGGGTTACGCTCCCCACCTCTGCCATTGCATCAATATTCGAGCATCCTGCTCTACAGCCGTACTACTGCGGGAATTGGTCTCCAGCAGCACGAATCGTGTCAGTGAGTCTTCCCTTGATGCGTTTCTTTAGCGCTTTTCCAGCCATATTTAGTATGTATAATGGGCGGTATGTAGTACGACGATCCAGGATTTCCCTTCTCCTTGCTGATCAGCATGAGCCTCACCACCTTCCATCGTACCAGAAAAACCTCGTCCCGTAAGTATGTGCTGAATCTGGTGAACAGCAAATCAAGACAATGGTGATAGACAAGCTGCAACACCTCACCTGGAACGCCATCTGGACCTGGAGCTTTCCTCGCTTTCAATAAAAGGATTGCCTCGTTCAGTTCTGGCTGTGTGAAGAATGAACACTTGATCGCTGTTTCACTGCGAACAGTGTCGAAATAGACTGGATGAGTGGAGAAGAGCGCCCGCACTATCTCGACCATCTTTTCCACATCACGTATGCAAGGCGTCTATAGTGGACCAAGCTTCTGCAAAACTAGCTTTTAGCCAAAGCCCCACGGATCCTTGTTCACATTGTCCACTAGATCTTGCCAGCAGCAAGCTTTGCTGTTGTTAATCTATTCGTGAAGACATTTCATGTCCAACTTATATGCTGCTACCCGGTTGCAAGCCTCGTTATGGTTCTCCACCCGTTGAGCCTCACCTTGAAGCTTGTGGCACTCCCTTCGCTTTTCAGCGATTTTAGGCAACCACCAGTACACTGAGGGCTTACCGTACCGAGATTTCAAACGGGGCATAGAAGCGGTGCAAGCAGTTGTGATAATGCTCACCGTTAAGCTTACAAAAATTAAATTTATAATTTCACCTAACAAAATTAATTTAAAAAAAAATAAATTCAATCTGGCTAATACTAATAAAATTTATTTTTATTCTTCCTTGATGAACCTCTTGACGTCCACCCTTCCTATGTTCCAGCCGATTGTAGAAGGTCGAGAGCATGGGCGCCGGGAGAAAACATCACTGATCACAAGCAAAATGTACTGATGGTCACTGGCTTAGTACTCCTCTAATACTCCCCAATTGTGTATCCTTCGTACAAAAGGCTCCGATGAAAATTTTACGTCCGGTATGGTTTCTTTGCAGCCTATACGGTGGAAAGCCCGCGTACGTCCAGAGTTCAGTACGTTGAGCGCCATCCTAGCTGCTATTTGCAGGGTTCATTTCTCACGTGGATCTGTTTGACGCATGCCCCATTCGATTGCTTTAGCGTTGAAGTCTACCCCAAAGAGAATCTTGCAGTCTGCGTTTTAGACAGCGCATCAAGGTTGGGTTGAAAAAATTATATTGATTCATTCGGCGTTAGCCTTCCTGGAAAACTCAACATTTCCCCGATTTAGCACGCTGGCAAAGAATAAAGTGTGCCTTCTTTGTACTATATTTTCTTTTATGTCCCATTTCACTGCATTTTTAACATAGGGTACTACTGTTGGGTCCCTCGCATACTTAAGTGGTGTGACCATAGCCAAGGCATTTGAAACATTGAAGAGCTGCTGCCGTTGCCGTATCCTGCAGACAATCCACCCTCCTCTGACTTTGCCCTTATTCAGAAATGTTTCGGCGTCCTTTTCAGTCCATTAATGATGGCCATGCGTTGCTCCCTATAGTTTTCTGGTATCAGCCTCACTATGATCCTGCCCACGCTAGGGAACTCCCTTTTTATGGCCTCTTCTACCTCAACCAGGTAGGCTATAATTGCATTTACCTGTATACCGTGGACTTTCATTACTGCGTCACAGAATGCTAGGCCTCTGCTCCAAATTCGACCAGTATGTGGCCCGATGTGTTTGTCGCACTGCTTTAATGGCAGTGTTTGGTGTCTTCGGGCCTTACATTTGCCCTGATATCCCACAGCACTTTTGCGCAGGATCGGCCATCTTGGGGTTTTACGAGGTTTTTGAAGAAGTTTCTGTGCAGCTCTTTATTGCTGCATTTAGTGTTTGTTTTTGTTTGTTCTAACAGTTTTTTACTATTCAAAACTAGAGATCGGTTTTTAAGAGATGCTTTAGGAATATTGCAATGAAAATATTCTAGGATAAGATAAAGTTGTCAATTTGAATGGTTTAGAATTAAGTTAAAAGGTATTAAATTAAAGCTAAGAGTCTACTATTACGTTATGTTATGTTCATTAGTAATATTTAATTGAAATGGTAAGTTTTTTCTCTTGATTTAAATCGATTTTGATGCAGGTTCAATATTATTCTTATTGACACAAATTCATTGACTTTTTTAGAATTTCCATATTATTTATAAATTGGAGTGTCTAGTGGGCTATTATCTTTTAATTATATTAAGCGTTTTGAAGCTTGCTTTATTGTGTTATAAATTTTATAACGATTGATGAAATAAAGCGGTTTTGACTTTGGCTTTGAAGGTAATATAGTACGTGTGTATGTTCAATGCAGACTGTAGGATCCAACACATTTGGCAACAAGAACATATGCCGGACGAGTGGAGTCAATCAATTATATTCCCTATCCACAAAAAAGGTGACAAGTTCCAGTGCGTAAATTATAGAGGCATATCACTACTTTGTACTGGGTACCAAATATTCTCAAATATCTTAGAAAATAAGACTGGATCATATGCCAACAGTATTATTGTGGAGTATCAAGGTGGTTTTAGAGCAGGAAGATCGACAAAAGACCAATTGATCACAGTCAAGCAGGTACTTGAAAAATGCTGGGAGTTCAACATAGACGTACACCAAATTTTCGTGGTCTTTAAGCAACTATTTGACACTATTGATCGTAATGCACTGTACCAAGTAATGCTTTGCTTTGACATCTCAGCCAAATAAGTCCGTCTTACCAAAAGGACAACGACGTGAATGGCCTCCCAAGTCCACATCTATAACCAACTCACCGATGCCTATGACACACATATCAAACTAAAGCAGGGAGATTTGCTGACCCCATTGCCATTCAATTTTGCTCCCGAGTACGTCACAAGGAAGCTATCTGTGACACAAGAGGTACATTACTAAACAAGTCGGGCCAAGTAGAAGCCTATGCAGACGACGTCAACATTTTGTCACGGTCGTTAACAACTGCCAAAGAACTCTTCCCGAAACTCGATAGCGAAGCAAAACTAGTCGGGGTGTAAATCAATGAAAATATAACAATGCTCATGACGCAGTCAAGGAAAAATACCTCAAATACATACAATATCACACTTGGCGAATACAGCACCAAAAATGTCTGCAAATTCGTGTATCTAGGCACCTAAATAACAAAGACGGGCAATGAAAGACACGAAATTCGCTGAAAAATACAGCCCACAAATAGAATATTTTATTCAGTATTGACGATCTTGAAGAGCAGCGGCATACACTGGAAAACAAAGCTCGAAATTTACAAATCTGAGATAAAACCTGTGTTATGCTATTGGTGTGAAACATAGACATTAACCCAAGCATCTGCAAATATATTAAACGCCTTTGAGTGACGAGTTCTGAGGCGAATAATCGGAGTGAAGCTGGACGGGGGCTAATGGTGGATTCGATACATCCATGAGCTGTATCAAATTTTTGACGATCTGGAGGTCTCAACGATTGTAAGATTGTGGAAGCTGCAATGGGCTGGACACATGAATCGTTTGGACGAACACCGGATACCCAAAAAAGTATTCGCTGGGAGAATTGGAGGTCGGAAACCGATGGGAAAACTGAGAAAACGCTGGTGTGACTCCGTCCACGAAAACAGTTAATCACTGCTTGGATTTTTAAATTGGGGGACGTGGTTAATGGACCGAGATAGTTGGAGGTGCTTTTTGCAGGAAGCGAAGGCATTTAAGTCAATACCATGCCTTTTGAGCTTCCCATCCACATTGAAAGCCACTCCAAACTCTCGCTTTCAGCAAGCTTCCCACTTTTGAATACTGTGTGCGATCCCATGTCTTGAATGCCATTTCCAGTCCAATTTATTTCCTGGATTGCCCGCATGTTTAATTTATATTCATGGCCTGTTGTTAAATATCCTTAACAGCGCTAGGGTGGCTTAGTGATCTAACATTCTAGGGTTCAATTTCATTGTTTTTTCTTCGGTTGCAAGGTTGTTACTGTAGATCTAATCCATTCCGAGGCACGACGGAGAGTTAGCCCATTGGCCAGCCTGTATTCCGGCAAAATGATTATTACTTTCAATTCCGTTATCAAGCACGGAAGACTCACTGTTGCCCTCTTTTTTGTTTTGTTTATTTTTGTGTTGCCCTCTTACGTCACCATAAAGAACGTGTAAGTAGGATTTAGTAGCAGAGCTGTAAGTGGATTTGCAGTTATTGGCATTTCTCAGGATTTAGGGTCCCATCATTGGAAAACCATAGAAGCCAATGTGCGACTGTGAGGGAACTTACAACAACTTTTTCATGCGATTTAGGAGAAGGAATTATGGAAGCTGGGGATGAGGGAACATATGGACTCTTCCTTCTATCTCATGCGGGCTTGGGACCATCTGCGGTGGAGTTACCCAACTTATTTTAGAATATAAATTCAACTTGAAATGTTAGCCGCTCTCTTCATGCGTATAGTGTTATTTTTTTGAAAATCATTTAATGCAAGGTATTCACTATTATGAAGAGGACCAAAAGATTTTCTAAATACTATGCCAAATAAGTGGGACACGAATCATTATATTGCCAATAAGTCGAACGATCCACATTATGCAAGTTAAGGTTTATGTTCATCCTGACTCAGGCTGAATGAGAGAGAAGAAAATAAAATGTCTTTATTGGAGACATTGTGATGACACTCTATTATAAGGGCCAAATAACTAGCTTTGTGAAGAATGTTAGATGGTGAATATAAGTCTCATATAAATTTCAATGAGGCATTTTCTTTGTATATAAAAAGTCGGTTTCAAGTTTCGGTTGGGTCACAAGTTGTTGGTATTATATATTCTTTCTGTCTTAATATGACCGTATATTTCAATAGATATTGCATAATGTGTATATTGAAGTCAATTTTTGGGTTTTTTCCACAGCTCCTTTGATTTGTACCATAATCTTGACATCATCAGCATACACTACCAACTGTGTGGACATGAACATTAGTATATCAATACTTTCAACTGTTGTCTTCCTGATGACGTGTACCAGCATAATCCGGAAGAAGAAGAAGAAGATCTCCTTGTTTTGAGTCTGATACTACTTTGGAGCTGCTCGTTAGTTTGCCACTTACATTGACCTGGGACTCTATGTTTAGCATCGTAACATTGCCCATGTGAACTTATTTTGTTGGGATGCCAAGGTGAAGCATTATTTTGAACAGTGCATTTATGTTGACACTGTCATATGCTTGCTTTAAGTAAACAAAAAGTTGGTGAACGTTTAGAATATATTTTCAGCATTTTTCGAGCCTCTGCTTTACTGAGATATATTTGTTCCACTAGAGACTCTACAATTGGAAAACCTCCCTAATTCTCTTTTATATATGTTTAGAAAATGCTTTTCTCCTTAGACGCAAATAAAATATTTTGTTTTTTATACATATATATATATTTCGAGGGAAAGTTTTCCCTCTTCTTCAGTGTACAAATATTTTGTTTTTTATACATATATATATAAATATATATATATATATATATATATATATATATATATATATATATATATATATATATATATTTTTATACATATATATATATATATATATTTTATACATATATATATATATTTCGATATTTGCGTCTAAGGAGAAAAACATTTTCTAAACATATTTTTAAATAAGCGCAAAAACACCGAGACCACAAACAATTTGACTCTTTTATATACTTTCATGGTATGGCCCTAATTAGCTTTCTCTGATTTTTGGGACACTTAATAAGACGTACACAGTAGAACAATGTGTCCATAATTTTCATACCTTAAATTCTCTCTCTTTTTGTGTGTAGGACATATTACACTTTTTCGCCAGTCCTCTGTTAACTGCATCTCTGCCCATATTCTGCATATTAGTCAGCTCAGAAGGACCCTCCTTTGAAGCTATTCTGCTGGTTTCTATTTATTTCCATAGTCTTATTTTTTTAAGGTCCTAATGTTACCTGTGATTTGTCTCTGAGACCTCTTGTTCCGCTTCTGGTGCGCTCACAGCTTCATTGATTGTTGCGAACGCTGCGAATAGCTTCTGAATTGTAGAAATCGAGCAATCACACAAGCACCTGCTCGAAAATATTCTTACCCTTAACCGAAATTTTAATTGTAATTCATACAAATTTTCTTTATCTCAAATTTAAGTTTTATTACTGTTTGAAATCCTTTTCATTTTCCCTTTTTTGTACCTCAGTTAATTTTTATTTTCGAGCATCCACAATAGCAAACTGCTAGGAGACCCTCCTCTCTCCTATCAAAATTTAAATTTATAGCAACCAATATAAGTGATAACTGCCAGGTGGTGACGTGAAATTTATCAGCTCTATAGAAAAAAAGTTCAAAAAGTGGAATTTTAGAGTGAAATCATCTGTTTCTTGATTTGGTGAATTTGGTGTTAGAATTTCGGTATTTTCAAGATCAAGGATAAGTGAATTGTCTTAGAGGAAACCCTACATTTAAAAATTCTGCATTAAGCCGCTAGGTTTTCCCATTATTCTTTGTACGAGGAGAGGGATTCTCGTGTAGTACGAAGATAATTTGGAAAATTTATAATAAATTTAGAAAATTTATAATAAATTTATAAAATTTAGAATAAACTTAATGACAATAAGCGTATTAATATTATTTCCCCTACGCGTAATAAGTTGATATTGCAGACAATTTATAAAATAATAATTATCATCATAAGATAAAAATAGTAGTGATTGAATCCTTTTCAACTATTATTGGTAAGAGTTCCTAAAATAATAAATAAGGGAAATGTCGACGGTGGAGTGCAACAAATGTGGTAAATGCAAAAAGATCGCTAAGAATTCGGAACAAGAAATAGGGTGTGATGGAATATGTAATAAGTGGTTCCACATAAGCTGTATTAAAATGTCTGAAGAAAGATATCTAAAGACTATGGAGATTACCCAAAATGTTCTTTGGATGTGCTCCACTTGTAAATCTTATAATGAAAAATTAAAAGATGATCGTCTCATGGAACAAATGAAGCAAAAAGTCAACCAGCTAATTGAACTGAAGTCTACCGTCAGTGCCTTTATGGAAAAGAACACTCATGTAAATAAAATTACATATGCTGATGTGACCAAATTGGATACTGGTTTGCAGAAAGGAAAACGCACAAACACAACATCACAAAAAGGCATAATCATCAAGCCCAAAGCCCATTCAAGCTCCCAATGCAAGATTCCACTCCAGCTAGTCCGTCTGATTCGAAATGGTGGAGCAATTATTAAGACTTCTTCGAATGAAAATTCATCTACGCTTCTCAATTTTATTAAGGAAAATATGAAGGGATACGAAATAATGGAAACTAAGTCTCGTCAACCAAGATTGGTTATAAATGGATTAGAGAAGCAATTCAGAAACGAGGAGCTAAGAATTGAAATCCAAAGTATGAGCCCAAACATTTTAGATGAAGATAAAATGGAATTGGTTCACTCTAGAAGAATACGGAGCGGAAAATGTATACATATTTTAGAGGTAAATGGAACAATGTTCAAGAAGAAAGCGAATAGATATGTCAATATCGACTATGGATCATACTACATAAAGGAAGATTTTAACGTCACGAGGTGCTTCAAATGCCAAAAGTTCAATCACAAGACATCAAAATGTGAAGGGGAACTGAGGTGTGCAAAATGTGGATCACAGCGCGATACAAGAGACTGTAAAAGCTCAGTTGAAAAATGTTGTAACTGTATGGAAAATGGTAAGAAAATTGGCCATGTATACCGGGCAGATTCAGCGGAATGCCCAGAATTAAAACGTAGGATTTTGATTGCTAAGAGAAGCATTAACTACGATGATTAATATGCCATTCAATAATACAAAGATATTTGAAGACACCCAAATTTCTATCCTCTATGCTAATAAAAGAAGTTTAAGACAAAAACTTAACGAACTTCAAATTTATGTAAAGCAACATTCGAATATAGATTTAATTATACTTAATGAAGTCTGGATAAATTCCGAGGAAGTGGAGTACTACAACATTCAGGGATACGATTCTGTATTTTCCTGCAGGCTCGGAAGAGGTGGAAGAACAGCAATTTATATTAAAAAACTCTTAATTTCGTAACGAGGCGAGTAATACCGGATAAATACAATATGGTAGTCATCGAACTAGTATGCCCTGGAAAGAAAATAAAAATTGGCACATTTTACAACCCCACCCGACTTAACGCGCAAGACCTGCGCTTGACATTAGATGAACTATATTCTATGGAAAATAATTTGATCACAGTTGCCGATACGAATATAGATCTAATGGTTGAATCTGATGAGTGAAGGATGTACAACGACGTACTAGAAACGAATGGTGCCACTATTGTGAACCCACTTCAACCTACCCGACTAGCATCTAATACCTACCTGGATCACATAGTCACAAATGATAATCAAATTGCTGGGATATTGCTTTTACTCTAGAGGACTGGTCTGAACTTCATCATTGTGTTTTGAAAGTTGTTATTCAAGGCTATAAAATAAATAAAAAGCAAAAGCCTGCTTACAAAGTTTTCAAATACTTAAATAAGGAACTCTTTAGATCAAATCTTAAGGGTTTATTAATTAACCAAAAACCTTCAAACTTAGTGGAGCTTACAAACATCATAATGGAAGCTAAGGACACCTCGACTACGGAGACAAAAATAAAGATGTCGTCAACATTTATGGATAACCAAAAAAGTTATTGAGGCAAGTAAGAATAAGCGGAAGGCTTATATGAACTACAAACGGAACATGAATGATCAATCACTCAGGTTTATATACATCGAAGCCAATAAAACAGCTAAACGTGTTGTGAAAGAAGCAAAACTTTTATATTATTCCAAAAGACTAGATGCAGCGGCCGACAATGCGCATGAAATATGGAACATAATAAATAAAGTTAAAAGAAACTCACCGCGTAACTCTACGACCCGGGATTTCACCATAGAGAACTCATCTTCAGTAAATGCATTTGAAGCTGCAAGTAACCTCAATATCTTTTTTTCAACTATAGGTGAAAAAATTGCCAATGGAATCCAGCCAGCGCCAACAAGCAATTTTACTTCTACAATAACGTCGCCCAAATCTTCCTTTCACATGCATCTAACTAACCAAGTTGAAGTAATAAAAATTATTGATGAATTGAAGCAAAATACAGCACCAGGTATAGACAATATCACCATGGATGAAATAAAACTTATAAGGGAAGAGATAGCAGAATGTGTTGCAAATTGTCTAAACAAACATATTAAGAAGGGAACGTTTCCTGAGGAAGGAAAACTAGCAAAAATTGTCGAAATCTTCAAGGAAAGAGACCGTATGGATCCAAATAATTACCGCTTGATTGGGTTTTTAACAGGATTTAGTAAAATATTCGAAAAATTAATAAACATCCGTCTATCATCATTCATTAAGGAAAATTCAATTTTAAATTTACAACAGTTTGGTTTCCAGAAAAATAAAGGAACTTTTGATGCTCTTTTCTCAGTCACGCGTTTCATAAATACAGGACTTGACAAGGGTGATTATGTTGCTGCCATTTTTTTGGATCTGAAAAAGGCGTTTGATACGGTGGATCATGACCATTTACTTCGTAAACTCGAATTATATGGCATTCACGGGAACCCAAATCTACTTTTTAGGAATTACTTAAAAGGAAGATTGCAGAAAACAGTAGTCAATAATGCATTGAGCGACTTGGCACCTATGAAGTCAGGCGTTTCCCAAGACTCCATACTTGGCCCTACCTTATTCTTGGTATACACTAAGAATTTAAATACATGTGGACTAAAGGGACACTATGCACTTTATGCTGATGACACAGTTCTACTTTACTCGGGATGCAAAAAAGATTACTCAGAGAATACCATTAATGAGGATCTAAGTACATATCATTCGTGGTTAAGTAATAATAAGCTAGCGCTAAATACTTCCAAGACCAAATACATTATTTTCAAACAGAAAAACAAGGAAGACATTAACATTGATATAAGAATTAGTTGCAAAAAACTGGAGAGAGTAGCGGAATACAAATATCTTGGACTCATCATCGACCAACGATTAACATGGCTGTCGCATATAAACAACTTAAGAAGACAATTAGCTCCTGTTATTGGATTACTGAGAAGATATGAAGGATTTCCAAGCAATATCAAGCAGATCGTACTAAATGCATTCGTTCTGTAGAAACTACATTACGGAGTAGTAAACTGGAGCCAGTCATCAAAGCAACACCTTAATATTATCTCCAGGTTGCTTACCAAGGCTTATAAAAATATGCTAAATCTACCAATACGTACACCAACCAGATTTGTGTACCAATCAGCGGAAGCATTAACATTTACTCAAATCGTTGAAGCAGAGGAAGCCAAGTTTATTTTTAAATGCTTGAATTCTAATTCGTCGTCACATATTCAATTTATGAAAGTATCGCATAAAAATCACTACAATGCAAGGAACGCAAATCAATTCATAATACCTTTTGCAAGAACGGATCGTCTAAAGAATGATGCCACGAATGATGCCTTGCGTATATACAACAATCTCCCAGATTCAGTTAAGGATGCAAACTCACTTATAGTTTTAAAAAAAAGGCCTAAAGAATATTTATTTAACAACTGTTGAATCTCAGTGCAATAAATTTCTACATCGCATCTTAGGGCCTTTCTTGACCCTATCGTCTAGATTGTCTAGCAGAAAGATATTATTATGGAGAATCTCAGTCCAATAAATTTCAACATAGCATCTAAGGGCACTTTAAACCCTATCGTCGAGAAGCTTGAAAAGACAGCTAACTTTATAACACAGAGTTTTTTTCCCACGGTGTATTACAAAGTTTTTTTTATCTCTGAGAGCTGATCACGAAATGGACAAGATGAGATTAATAGGATAAATTCACATAATTTGTGTGCCCCCTTATACCGATGGTCTAATCATTGTCTGGGTGGCACACCTGAAGAAACGATGAAATGTGAAGTGCAGGTCGCACGAGCGTTGTTCGACGAAGAAAGTGTGATAGAGAGAGTGTAAGGGAATGGAGGTAAAAAAAAATGACTGAGCAACTGAACAGTTAGGGAAGCTGTGGGGGATGAGAAGAGGATGACAGATGAGTGGACGTGGAGTTTTTCGCGAAGGTTCATGAGAGGTGGCCGTGTGCAGATAGAAACCAATCGGAAAAATATAAGAAAATCAACTGCGAAACTCGGAGGCGCGGAAATATCGCATGAGGCGAGCAACATTCTACGAGCTGTTTGGCAAGGTAGAACAATTGAGGCGTGTCAACTGTTCTCAAAGCGGTTTGCGGCAAAGGCTTCCACTAACTAAGTGCGGAAGGGGGTTGAAGCTGTTGAGGATGATGTTGTCGAGGTGGGAGACTAAAAGGAAAGGCGAAAAGGTAAAGTTTTAACTTATTAGTTAAGTGAGCAATATTTTGCTTGAAATCCCAGCGAAAAGTGAAGATCGTGGTGTGTGCAGTTTCGTGCAAATTCAGAGACCGCTAAAGAATCGTCGTGTTGCTTCTTGGATAATTTAACCAAAAGTTACACGAACGCATACTGAAAATACGCTTTGGCCGGAGCAGATAGAAATCCTTAGTTTAAAATCTGGGATTGTGGCACATGGGACTGCCTTCAAATGCTGTCTCTTCGTTCAAATGACGCAGATAAATTAACATTCATTGCTGAAATTGATTTTAACGGCATCATATTTAAGTGTTTCCAGCATTGAAATTAATGTTGTGTATATGGTTCAAGTTGTCAACGGTACAATGGATGGCGGGGAAAAAAATAAAATATGCTTGGGAAAAAATTAGCTAAAATCCCCGGCCTATATTAAGGATGAAGTTAATAGTAAAATTAATTTTTTTTATGAAGACTATTTCAGAATTTCCACCTTCTTTGCAATTTTAAGCTTCTCCATTGTGGACGCCACAATCAGAAAGTATAAATACCAGGAGTCTGAAAGCCTACTAGCGGATGACTTAGATGACTATGAAGAAGATAAAAATGCTGCTTTTTGCGTAGCCATTCAAATGTTCGTAGCTCAACCTAAGAGCGTGTAAGAATGTCATTTAATTTCCCAACCAACATTTTCTGATGCTACAGATGTTCTTCGTAGTTTATCAAGTACCAGTAATCAGGCAGATGTTTCTTTCGACGCACCACAAAGCGTAGTAAGCTCAAAAGCAAGAATACTTGAAGTGGAAAGACATACAGCCAAAAGTGCAGTAGTCAATGCGTGTGAGTCTCTAAAGTCAATTGGCGCAAAACAAGCTAACCACGTTAACGTAATGACTCCAGATTCATTTACAACCGATAATCACACTAATCGAGAACACGATAAATCTAACCAGAAGGATTCAAGTGAGAAGAGGAACAACTCGTCCAAACGTGATTGTGTAGCTTCTAAAACACGATTGCGAACATCAGACGACTTCAGTACCCCAGCCCACAACTTACGGCAGACATCGATCAAAGCAAGTTTAAATGACGTTCGTGTTGGAAAGGAACATAACGCTGCAACAGTCGTTGGAAACCCATCAATATCTCAAAACGAGGAGCCTCCAAACCAACTCTTCGGTAAAGCAACCGAACCGCAACAATCAAATCATTTGGCTGCACATTTGTCTACCGCGCAAAATAAGCCTACTGTCGAAGTGATCACGCTATCTGTAAGTTTTGCCTTGCAAGATTTGAAACAGGGGGACAATTGGATTCGCAATGAATTGAAGGGGGGGGGGGGGGGGAGGAGTTTGGTTGTAACGAGTGAAAGTTACATGTCATCAGTGCTAGAGACTCAATTCCATTAGAAAAGTCCAAAATAAGTACCTGTAATCACCCTTTTTAGTGTGTGACAGAGGTGATCATATAGAATTGAAAGTTCCATTAATTCCTAATAAGTTGAACAAAGTGTTAAAAAGAAAGCTAATAAATATCTGATATAATGTTCAGTACTGATAGCTAAACGATAGAAGTGTTCAAAATTGTTGCTCGGAAGACATTCAATACAAAAACAAGTTGGGTAAACAGACCTACGCTCATGTCAGAAGGGTTTTGTATTCAATTTTCAAAATGCAGTCACCAGATTGAATAAAGTCAAGAAGCATGTCAATGACGATTTTATTGGAGAAACTATAAATTCGAAGATCATACTATTATTAACAAAGTTGAAAGAATTTAGACTTCTGAAGTTTCTGTTATTGTTATACTCATAAATATCTCCCTTGATAATTATTTCAGATGTCCATTCGCGAGGGAGGAAACACATTTTTCATGTATTTCCCCCCTGTGCCCTCACTGAAGCAAAAACTGACAGTGTAAGAACTGTTTTGAAAAGCTCCCATGAAAACTTTCATTTCATACTCATATCGGCTACGTTTGATGAGTTTTTTTTCAGGGGCCACTCTCCTGTACTGTTATCATCGATTAATAGCCAATTTTTTCGAATCATAGAGTTGTTACAAAGCCCTTTTGTTAGAAGCTCCCTCCCGCCTCCTTGACTTGTTTCACTTACGAGTATTAATTGTAGGTACTCATCTTCAGTCATTCATTAAATTGAATCAAGTGTTCAAAGCATGCACCTTAAACGTTGAAGTTGGGGAAAAATAACTCAAAATTATTCAATCTTCGCATTTAAAACAGCCACTATGTTGTTTTACGATTACTGATACCACTAGCTGAACTGATTCTCAAAGTTATTCATGAGACCTATCATTCCTGAAATTTTCATGCAAATCCCAGCAAAACAGAAGTGTCTGAGTCGGTAAAAAGCGCATGTTGTTCCATAGCCATATGTTGCCATAGTAATAAATGCAGCGCATATTGTTCCATAGTAATACAGGAAAATTCAAACCGCTATAACTTCGCTAAATATGATGCAATCTTTATGAAACTTGCAGAGTTAATCAATCTTATAAACAGACATCTGTGTACTGAATTTCATAGAATTTAACGGTAGCGTTAAGATTTTATTCAAGAAAACATAAAATCGATAAATCATACTATTACTAACAAAGTTGAGTGAATTGCGACTTCTCACGTATTTGTTGTTGTTGTACTCACCTAAGCCTAAATTCCTGATTTTTTTCAGATTTTTCGGATCACAGGTGTCCAATCGCGAGGGGGGGGGACACAAATTTTTCGTGTATTTCCCCTCCCTGTGCGCCCCTCGAAGCAAATTTTGCCAAACTAAGACCTGTTTTGAAAAGTTCTCATCAAGACCTTTCATTTGATACCCATATCGGCTACCTTCAATGAAATTTTTTTTTCGGGGGGTCACTCCCCTACATGGGGAGACCCCCCCTTAAATACCTTATAAAATTTTTTAGTAGTTGAACTTTGAAGAGATCACCACTTTACACCTACATACAAAATGTGATGCTTTCAGCCTAAGTAGTTTCCGAGAAAAACTGCTGTGACGCACGGACGGACGGACGGACGGGCAGACAGACGGACAGACAGGACGCGATTTTAGAAGGGTTTTGTAAAATTATTTTACAAAACCCTAAAAAATATTTTTTTTTTGGGCTAAATTGTAGCGTGCACATAAACGATAAATACCCGATAATATGCTACGGTTACAATTCTGTACGGTTAATCGAATCAAGCAGCAAGAACCAACCCAAAAACGTTCTCGGATCAACGAAAGACAAGCGCGAACCACACGAGAAATCTGGTATCTATCGCATCGAATGTCCCACTTGTGAAGAAGTGTACATACATAGGTCAAACGAGGAGGCTCATCGGCACGCGAATCAAGGAGCATCTAGGCAAAGCAGCAGCAGCAAGAAAGAAAGAAAGAACTTCGAATTTCAAGTCAGCGGTAGTGGAACATATTATCACGAAGGGACACGAGATAACAATGGAGGACGCTGTAGTCATCAAGGAAGCTAGAGATACACGTGAATTGGATGTGATGGAAAGCCTGGCAATTACCCGGGAAAGGAAAAAGTTGATGAATCAGGATGACGGAAACTGCAGATCATGGCTATTTAAATTAATTAAATAATAATATCTTTTCTGAATCATGTAAAAATAATATTTTTATAACTACCCCTTTTGTAAATTACCTTTCCTACCTTTTATTAGCTTAAGCAAATTTCCCTAATTACTTTTTAATGATCTAGAGTAAATTTCCTTAAACATAGCTAGTATATAAGCAGGAATGTGAGTAAAAATAAATTAATCGCTGAAGAAGACCGAACTATTACGGTCGAAAATCGATTTCGAGAATAAAAATAAATAAAATACACAAAATTAAAAGGAAGCTGTCTTTTTCTATTTTCAGTTGGAGTATTTTGTGAAGGCGAAAATGAATTCGATTACAAATATTGAGGTTATTCAATGTTTTGTCCACCGCTAGAGGTATTATGCCAAATGGTTTGCCTTAACGTCTTTCTTATAAAAAACCAAAAAAAAAATCTTCGAATGGTACTAATATTTTGTTATTGTTGTACTCATAAAACAAGATCACAAACATAAATTCAGGTTTATTGAATCTAGCTCAAATCCCGGTTAAAATTTTCATTGAACTAGAATATCTGGTTATTAATATTCGTTCCAGGAATTTAATGATAGTAAATTTAGGCATATTTGTCTTTTTGGCCAAAAAGCATACTTAGCATTTTCCACCAAATAAATCAATATCTTTTTTACACTAAATCTTTATCACAAACATATTTGAGATTTGTGATTTTGTTATCTACCTAATAATAGTTTCAAAGCAAAGGCCTATCTTTATGTAATTGAAGAATAATGTTTCAAGATGATTTCTCATTGCTTCCATATTATGTATTTAATAGTCAAAAATAATATTCAATCTCGAATTCGGTTTGCTGCAAAGGGAAATGAAAACTGAGTTCATTTCATTAAATATAAAGCAAAAATGTATACTTCACTGCGGGGTAATATACATCTCTTTTTCTTCGATTGAAGAATTATTATTCGGTACCATTCTTGTGATAACTCTTTGTGCATATAGATTATTATAATATAAATATTTTATCCTGGAAAGAATGAATAAAATGAATTGTTAACCGTACAACTTCGGTCCTTTCATTTTGGCTCCTTCTGACCGGGTACAGGACCCGATGCGGTGGAAGGCTTTTGGCACCACAAAAAAAAAAAAATGAGCTAGCCATCGGGCACGTTCTAACCTTCTTTTTTAGTTTCAGGGACTCTTGTGGGTTGAGTGGCCTCGAGCAAAGTGCCTTTTATGGCATAAGGTGATGTGATTCGCTCACATAACTCTATGATATAAGTTGGTCACCGATATATTTCCTTTCGGATGGGAAGGGTCATACAAGTCATGTTGTATTGGTTTTCCACTCAGAAGGGAAAAATATGGCCACTGCGACGTTAATGGATCTTGATCCGGTTGGGCGGGTGCGAGGGGGCACCACCACCATCCGGCTGTCACACTCTTATTTGTGGGCCATAAGAATCGTCGGGTAACGACGAGGTTTCCCTATGTCCGTCTGTTTTCACTCATTCAACTTGTTCTCTGAACAAGTCATTTTCTCTCTTTGTAGTTACCTACAATTTTTCGACTTCGGTCGCCTTTCTTTTGAGACCCAAGAACTCGTGAATGCAAAATTCTTTTGTAGTGGGGCCTTGTGCTGGGGGAATGAACCCGCCACACGACACTGCAATGATAGCCTGCCAGCGCATTCACGCGTCCCCAGGCAAGGGCATTCTTGGCGAATCTTAACATCTTCTTCACCGAGGCAGCAGACCATCGCTGCAGTCCTTTACGGACATTTTCATTGATATTTTTCACTACAAAATATTGCAGTCATCTGTTCTTGATTTAGAAAAGATTACTTATGATTGATCCTTGTGCATAGACAGCTTTTGCCAGCGGCAAAATCATTTAGACCAGTCGCTAATCTCTGCATAAATTTTGTTTCCTCTGTTTCTTGGTTGATTTTTGTATTGAAGTCACCCTGAACAATTTCAATGTCGTGTGATAGAAATCCAACCACAGCGCATTGAGTGTGCAATAAAATTTGCCTTGTCTTATGCAGACACATGACAGTTGACCAGCCAGATATTAAAAGATTTGTCTTGATACGAATTGCATAGATCCTTTCGATAACAGACTTTAAGTCGGTGACAATTGGTTTGAATATGTGCTATCAACAATGAAAGCCACTTCCAACTATGTGATTTTCCGTTTTAAAATATGGTGTGCATTTGCATGTCAAATGTGACTTCACTATGCTGTCTAGTTTCTTACACTGCGAGGATGTTGATTCCTCGTTTCAGCCAGAAGTTGTCGCAGTGCATCTGATCTGCTCAATGATCTAACATTCCAAGCTCCAAAGAATAGTCCTTTACTCGTTGCAATTGTCGTTGTCGTTTCTTCAGTCTGAATCCGAGGCTGTTGTCTTGGTTCCATGACAAATGAATACTAAGTGGAGGATTGTCAACGCTTTGACCTGGTCAGTTTTTTGTCCACAAATGGTGCTTAATCTCCCACCTATCCGAAGGCTGACTGGTTAGTTTATCCCTCTATCTTCACCGCGGAAGTTCAAAAGCCAAACACGGAGAGTAATATTTTACAAAAAATAATTAGAAGTATGTGGAAAACAACATACAATCATAAAGATTTTGCTAGGGTCGACATTTGACCAGTGTCATTTCTAGCATCTTTCTCGCTAGCTAATTCTGTAGATAATTATCGATTGGAAATTCATGCGATTAGTAACAGCTAAACAAAAAGCAAGACATTTTCAGGAATAACTGAGAATCACATTAATTTTTCTTTCATATAAACTAATGTGCTCACTGGAAACATATGAATGATGTAAACGAAAATACTTCGCTTTTTTCCATTTTCATTCTTAGTATTGTCATTCGAACCATATGTTCAATTGTTGAGAAATCACTTTTGCAAGTGCCATTACATCAACAGTTGACATTGTTTACTGAGCCATGACTGGTTCACAAATTACTGAAGATTACATACATTGATATTGATAATAATGGATGGATTACTTTCTCCCTTAAATACGAGTAATTCTCATCGATATCCATTATCTATTCTCGCTGATGAAGTCCTATTAAAACCACTCAAAAACGTTGCACACAAAATAATTTAAAGTCATTGTGGCTGATTTTCCCGTTGAAAATAAACAAAGAATATCCTTTTCAGAAACCTCATTTCCAACAACTCAACCACATTTTAATGCCAAGCGACGAAAAGAAAATAACAAAAAATATATATAATATATGACAAACTGATGAAATATGAATTCGCCATAAAGAGGAATTGATTTTCAATGAAATATACCATTTCAAAACGGCGCATAATACAATAAAACGAAAACATGTCGATTATGTCAATCCCGTATCCCACACAATAATACCGATTTTGATACCTTCAGGCCTCGGAGCAGATTCTGAACAAAAAGCCTGCAAATATCCAGCTGCTTCCAGTCAGTTGCTGATGCTACCATGACGGCTGAGTTGGCTTGAAGGATATTCGAATATGGCCACAAATTTATCTTGGGGTGATGGCAACGATAGGCAGCCAAAGAAATTCTCCGTAAACCGTTGGCTTCAAGTATACATATGTAAACTTACAAGAAATATGCAAATTCGACGGAGCTTCACACATATCCATTTATTATTCAGTGGGATTTTCGTAAGGATAAACGTTTCATTCATGGAGTGCTTGCAACATTTCAACAGGATGTACTTTCTGCTGGCAGTAGGTGATTTAAAGAAATCGTATTTTAACGGATCACGTCGGGAGCAAGGATGTGCTTCTTCTTGTTGGCACACTTACCGGTGTGGAAGGCGGACATTCAATGTGAGACTTTTTCAATATGTTCTGGTGACTTTCAGGACAGCTGAAGATTTCGAAAGCAATAAAGCATTCATTTTATTGATTCATTGCTGGTGTGCGTGTGTGCAGTATTTTTTTTCTCCTTGACGACCGTCGAGTCGTCTTTTAAAGGGTCTGGATAAATACTTTAAAGTTGTTGTCTTTGTGTTATGGAAAGAATAAGAAAAGGTTCATATTCATCATATTTAAGTAAGATTTATTTTTCAAATGAAATGAAAATACAATTTTTAAATCAGAAATTTGAATTTGGATTGTTTGGACTCCCAAGTTACGTACACACTAAAGAAAAATGTTGGCAACCATTCAAACTATAGAGGGCAACATGAGGTGGCTATTGTTCAAAAATAGTTTTGCTCAAAGAAATTGCAAGATTTAACAAAAAATGTAGTGAACGTTTATTACTGATTCTCAATGATTTCTCACATTTATGTGCTGATTTTACACCCTAGTTTGCGAGGAGTTTTAAATTTTTTATATGCATCAATGGAATTAAGTGGAGTTTTTGAGTTTTTTAAAAATTTTTTCACTGTACCCTTCTAGAATTGATACCTGTTTGTCCATCATAGCGTCATAGCAAGTTTTTCCAGGATAATTTTGATAGTTGAAAATAATTTCAAAGGCCTCTATATAAGAATGTGGCTCCTTTAAACTTATTTTTTATCAAAAAAGGCCAAACAAACAGCCAGCATCCGTCGTTAAAATTATAACGTCGATAATGAGATAGGCAGGAGAAGTGGAAGAACTCTTTAAAGTTTGGTCTCCCCCCTTATGCCTGGGCACCTATGGACCGGAAATTCTGTAAAAAATTATACAAGTAGTGTAAGTTGACTACATCTATATCGTACAGCACCATCACGTACACATCAACCCCATCATAAACAGAAGCGTCACCTCGATCAATAACCTAAACGGTCAACAACCAGCACAAATCCGCTCCAACCACCAGAAAATAGTTCTGATCAATGAACTGCAGCAGTCATCGAATTCAAACATTAACATGCAACAGCCAAAGCTGAAAATGACGTAACAGCAATTCCAGGTGGAACAATGCCCTGCAAGTACAGCAATTCTATGTGGAACAACACATCAAAGTTCATTGCAACATCAAAATGCTGACTAGAGTCACAAATTCTAAATTAATGAAAACCATTGTAAAATTATTGTAGATAGTAAATACCGTAAATAGCGGAAATAAATTTATTCTGTATCAATAATCAATCAAGGTTGTTTCATTTTGCACTTTTCATTCCAGAACATTGGTCCGTTCAGCCAGTTCAGGGTACCGGCACTCAAGAAGGTTTCACACGCAGCAACTTTACAGTTCTTCGCAGTAAGGACTGAGGTTACATGACGTCTGGTTAGTAAGGAGGTTTTTGCCAAATGCAACTTTACAGTTCTTCGCAATAAGGACTGAGGTTACAGGACATCTGATTAGCAAGGAGGTTTCACCTGCAGCAACTTTACAGTCATTTGCAATAAGGACTGAGGTTACAGGATATCTGGTTAGAAACGAGGTTTCGCCCACAGCAACTTTACAGTTCTTCGCAGTAAGGTCTGAGGTTACAGGACATCTGGTTAGCGAGGAGGTTTCGCCCGCAGCAACTTTACAGTTCTTCGCAATAAGGAATGAGGTTACAGAGCATTTAGTTAGCAAGGAGGTTTCACCCGCAGCAACTTTATAGTTCTTGGCAATAAGGACTGAGTTTATAGAACATCTGGTTAGCAAGGAGTTTTTCGCCCGCAGCAACTTTACAGTTCTTCGCAGTAAGGGCTGAGGTTACAGAACATTTGGTTAGCAATGAGGTTTCGTCCGTAGCAACTTTACAGTTCTTCGCAATAAGGACTGAGCTTAGCAAGGACGATTTGCCCCCAGCAAATTAACGCTCTCCAGAACTACAAGGACACAGCCATAGTAAACCTTTCGGTTATTACAACGACAGAGGTTACAGGATAACTACTGGACAGCTTGTACCAAGGAGGTTTAACCTGACGGAAGTTTACGATCGTCAGTTGCTACGAGGACAAAGGTATAAAGGAAAATCATAATATTTAGGAAAATATCCCCCCGCATTACCCGTGCAAAAGGAAGAGAGTCCTAAGGACATGGCCAACATAATCACGAATCAAAAGCTCAACTTTGACAGTGTCAACAAGATCATCACAAACTACAAGAAAGATGGAGGAAGTCGTCATTCACTGGCATACTTTGAGACCCAGCTGGCACGACTGGAAGAACTGTAGAAGTCGTGTGAAGGTATGCATACTAAAACCCATGCAAAGAAAAGAGAAAGGGTTGCTGGCACAATGCATCCAAGACTACGGATTCATTGAGGATCTTGTGTTAGAATACCAGACGATTTTCATAGAAGGAATCTACAGGTTCCAGTTGGGTTCTTTAGAACAACCACAGCAGGTATCACGAGGAAATTATACTTTCAAGCTGGAATGAATCAAGATAACAACGTTTGATGGCGATTACGGAAGCTGGATAGCGATCCATGACTTATTTCGGAGCATAGCACATGGAAAAACAGCTTTATTGGGTATGTAGAAAATACAATACCTCCACAGCAACTTGAAATGTGAAGCTGAAAAATTGATTAGCTACCTAAACATAACCAGTGACAATTATGACGCTGCATTGACACTTCTATGTGAGAGGAATGAGAACATGAAACTCATAACTTAAGAGCTTATGCAGCGTTGGTGGAATGCAGGACTGTACCAGGCAAATCACGCATTTGGTTCTCGGGACATGGTATACAGCACCAACCAGCTCACAGCGAGCCTTAACACATTAAAAATTCGATTGTTTCGACATTGCTATTATTTTTATTCTCAATAACGAACTTGACACCGAATCAAGAGCGGAATGTCAAAAACTGATAAGCGAAAGTACAGACGTGTCAACATTAAAGAAATTCATAACCTTCCTCACTCAATGGTTTTCCATGCTAGAAACACTAACTCTATCAAAGCCTGAATCAGAGTCAAGATCGCCAAAAAGAACCACTACACATACCGTTCAAGTTTTGACGACACGTCGCGCTATGTGCAACGAACAACATCGTTTATTTGAATGCGAGCAGTTTTAGAAAGCCGCAGTGAAAGTGTGATGGGAAGTGGCCAATAACAAAAGATTGTGTTTCAACTATCTATCGGGCAGAAATGCAGTAAACCAATGTCAGTCGACGAAAAATTGTAGCCATTGTTCCAAGCGGCACAACATTCTATTGCACCCGATAAATGACAAAGTGCCCAAGTCCAAAATAACGGAAATGACATTAGCTAAACCAGTTACTACCCAGATTCAAGCGCATCATGCACTGTTATGCAACACTCAAGTGCTACTTGCAACCGCACTCATAACAGTAAAGAGCAATGAAGGTAAACCCGTAACACTGCGAGCACTACTTGACATTGGCTCCCAACGCCCGTTCATTACTGAATGTGCTGTTCAGCTATTGGGATTACAAAGTACCCATTCTAAAATTTCTATTGGGGATATCGGATGTCCAGAGGCAGTCACAACAAAGGGTGTCGTCACGGTCACAGCAACTTTGAGGAAGTAGAAGTAAGCTACACATTTACAATTTGCTGCATTAATAATTCCCAAGATTCCGGCGACTTTGCCTGCAACAAGCATCAACGTAGCCTTACTTACACACATCAAAAAACTAAAATTAGCAGATCCTGGGTTTAATTGTCCTTCACACATTGATCTGTTACTCGGAGCTGACATACATGGTAGTATCCTAGATCAAGGATTCATTCCAGGTCAACCATGCGCATAAAATACAAAATTGGGCTGGGGGTTGTTTGGAACAAGCCCCAGCACACAAATCAACGCTAACTCTACTTCATTCATTGCCTTTGAAGAGGTTGATAAAACCCTCTGGCTTTTCTGAGAAATCGAAGAACCTCCAACAACAATGGAAATGTCTCAAGCCGATGATGAAGCCATAAAACACTTTTCGAATAATACGCGTAGAGGCTCATATGGAAAATATACAGTAATGTTACCTTTCAAAGACAACGTAGACCACCAGAAAGAACTAAAAGAGTCTGAACGCATAGCGTAGATTAGGTTCAGATAGTTGGAACAGCGTTTTGCCCACCATCCTGACCAGCAAAGGGAATACCATACATTTACGGAGGAGTATCTGACTCTTGGTCACATGGAGAAAGTACCTGATCATTTGCTTCAGAGTACTAACTGCTACTATCTGACGCATCATGAGGTCATTAAGGAAACAAGGTCGACAAGAAAATTACGCGTCGTCTTCAACTCATCCCAGAAATAAATAGGTGGGAAATCTCTGAATGATCTGTTGCAAGGTAGTCCAGCAATACAAAATAATCTTCACCACTTATAATTGAGATGGTCAACTTACAGTATGTAATTGCTGCCGACATTGAGAAAATGTACCGGCAAATACAGGTTCACGAAAGTTACCGTGACTACCAACGCATATTATGGAGATCTTCTAACAAGGAACCAATTGGTCACTACAGGCTGAAGACTGTCACTTATGGTACTGCTTGCGCGCCATTTTCAGCCACTCGAATTCTTCAGCAGCTTGCAATCGATGAACGTGTAAACCATCCAAAGGCTACCAAGACGATACTTCAAGATTTTTATGTTGATGACCTTCTAACTGGATTAGATGAACTAACAAACTTAAAGCACTTGAAAGATGATCTCAGAAGCACACCACGCAGAGGAGGTTTTTATCTACGAAAGTGGTCAGCCAACCACCAAGAACTTCTAGAAGCCATCCCGAAGAACGACCGAGAAAATCAAATGCCGCTAGACATCGCGTTATCCGAAGAAATGAAAACACTGGGGCTACAATGGCATCCTACATAAGACGTTTTCTCGTTCAAGATTCAGCCTCCTGATAGCCAAAAGCTAACAAAACGGTTTATCTTGTCAGAAGTAGCAAGGCTATTTGATCCTTTGGGCTGGCTCCAACCTTGCATCATCTCCGGGAAAATCGCCATTCAAAGTCTATGGCTAGTGAAATCAGGTTGGGATGACGCGGTCTCCCTAGCTACTGTAAAGGATTAGAGTGAAACACGTGGGCAACTGCCCATTCTCGAGAAACTTCGGATCCCTAGATGGAACCAATTCACAAGGAACACAACCATAG
>OZ017739.1:329599763-329612263 GCA_963969285.1 Odontomyia ornata
TCGCCACATTACATGGAGGAACACAATTGGTGTTAGCAACGATCCGGCAGCAGTATTGGATCACCAAGGCCCAGTCTTTCGTCAAGAGCATACTGAACGAATGCCTCATCTCCTTCAAATCCACTGCACGTCCAGAAAACCAGTTAATGGGACAGCTGCCAGCACATAGGTTTCAAATGGAAAAACCATTTGCACAGACAGGTCTAGATTACGCCGGTCCAATAACGATCAAATGGAGTGGTGGACGTGGAGCCAAAATGACTAGAGCATATATAGCCATGTTCGTTTGTTTTTCAACCAAAGTAGTCAGTGATATTTCAACACCAGCATATGTTGCAGCAATTCCAAGGTTCATTGCTCGCAGAGGATAATGCCACACAATTTACAACGACTATGGGATTAACTTTCTAGGCAGCAAAAAATAGTTGAAGGAAGCATTTAAAGAAGCTATGAAACACTGTGTAGAGTTTCTTGCGAATGAAGAAATCCAGTGGCAATTCATTCCTCCTGATGGTCGACACTTTGGTGGACTCTAGGAAGCTGGAGTGAAGTCTACGAAACAACACTTAATCTGGACAATCGGTGAACAATCGCTTACAATCGAAGAATTATATTGTCTCCTAGCTCAGATAGAGGCATGCCTCAATACCCGTTCTCTTTGCGAAGGAAGCAACGACCCCACAGATTGTACAGCCATTACCCCAGGGCACTTTCTAACCGGACGCAATTTATTTGAAATCCCATACATCCCACCAAATAAGCACATTGACCGTTCAGCAAATCTGAAAACATGGTGGAAGCTCGAGTATTTAAGCCGACTTCAACAAAGGCCAAAATGGGTGAACATTCGACCCAATCTTCGAGTCGGGAGACCTCGTTCTTGTGAAGGCTGATAGTTTTCGGTCAACTCACTGGCCACTCGCAAGAGTGACGGACTTACATCCTGGACCTGATGGCATGGTACGTGTTGTCTCCGTGAAGGCTCACAGTAGAATAACTAGACGTCCTATTACGAAAATCTGCCAACAGCCGTTCACTAACTCAAATCCTGATATTCTACAGAACAAAATAAGCAATTACCTCTTACAAGCACACTTTTAGCAACTATATAGACAAACAAAAAAAGAGAAGCAAGTTCGCAACAATTGGAGATATATGCCCAAATATCTAACTAACTACGCAAAAAAATAAAACAAGAAACAGAAAAACGCCTCCCAAAGCAGCCAAAACCTCAACCTAATCATAAACCAACAACATGGTACTACCTATCTGCAACATCTACTGATTAAGAACTTTGCAAGGTTCGTGGCGGGCGGTAATGTAAGGTAACAACATCAATATCGTACAGCACCATCACGTACACATCAACCCCATCATAAACACAAGCGTCACCTCGATCATTAACGTAAACGGTCAGCACCAGCCCAAATCAGCTCGAACCACCAGAAAATAGTTCCGATCAATAAACTGCAGCAGTCATTGAATTCAAACATTAATATGCAACAGCCAAAGCTGAAAATGACGAAACAGCAATTCCAGGTGGAACAATGCCCTGCAAGTACAGCAATTCTATGTGGAACAACACATCAAAGTTCATTGCAACATCAAAATGCTGACTAGAGTCACAAATTCTAAATTAATGAAAACCATTGTAAAATTATTGTAGATAGTAAATACCGTACATAGCGGAAATACGTTTGTTCTGTATCAATAATCAATCAAGGTTGTTTCATTTTGCACTTTTCATTCCAGAACAGGTAGGCTTTTATGAACACAATAACAAAAAAATATTTTAAAGTCATAACTCGGTAAACTTTGTCAATACTAGTAGGACTAATGAATTTAAAATCTTCGCCAATAAAATCGAATAAGTACACTTAAATTTCAATGAAGACTTGAACACCAATACGAGATTTTCCTTCTTTATGGACTTTTGATACCGCAACGAAAATGGCAACCCCCTAAATTAGAGTAAAAGATGATTTACTTTAAATTTGTGACCTAATATTCTCGTCCTTATCCAGTTATGTAGCATAAATTTTTGCATTCCATACGTTCAGTACAAAGCCCTTCTTACAGGAGTGCACTCTTGTCTCCCCAAATTGTTTCCAATTTAAAACAAGTTGGGTAGGCAGACCTATGCTCATGTCAGAAGGGTTTTGTACTCAACTTACAAAATGCAGTAACCAGCAACGAATAAAATCAAGAAACAGGTCAAAGACTGTTTGATTGGAGAAAATGTGAAATTCGAGGATCATACTATTATTAACAAAGTTGAAAGAATTTTGACTTCTGAGGTATTTGTTATAGTGATACCCACTCCTTTGATAATTTTGTCAGATTTTTAGATCACGGGTGTCCATTCGCGAGGGAGGAAACACATTTTCATGTATTTACCGTTTTAGATTTTATTCAAGAAAACTCAAAATCGATTAATCATATTATTACTAACAAAGTTGAGTGCATTTCTACTTCTCATGTATTTGTTGTTGTTGTACTCATTAAGGCCTACATTCATGATTTTTTCAGATTTTTCGGATGGAAGGTGTCCAATCGCGAGGGGGGGTATGCGAAAAGTTCGTACGTTTCCCCTTCCCCTGCCCCCCTCGGTACTCATAAGGCAATTTTAAGACTTGTTTGAAAAGACCTCATTGAGACCTTTCCAATGACACGCTACTCGACTACCAATGGTGAAAATGTTTTTTTTGAGGGGTCACCTCCCTATATGGGAATTTAACCACTTGCTTTTTTGAGTGAACACACGCATTTCGACTCCTTTGAGTATCTTCAGTCTAAAAGATTACTAGAAGGATATGGTTTGTATAGATGTAAGATAGGTTCAGCAGGTAGGCCCTGCATAAGACCAGATAAAGGTGTATTTTCATTTTATTCAATAACAGTCAACGATTCATAGATCAACTACTCAGTTTTATAAAGACCACAACCAAGCAAAATTATTTTAGGTTCAATCATAACACATACATTACCAAGGATGGTTTGAGTGTGGGACATCTTTTGTCCTCAATAATATCAGAAAGACGCTTGTAATATCCGGAAGAAGTCTTTACACCCAAAATTGGCGAAATATTGAATGTTATATTTTGCAGGCAATATGTGGATGACTGTTCCATCATTATTGACTCATAAGAAGACTGCTATGATGAACTATCTACCAATGTAAATGAAATATACGCAATTATTATTTCACTTCAAAAGCATGAAACGGACAACTCAACTATATGAGCTTAACCGTGACACGCGAAAAAACACTGTTAGACTACAAAACATACAGAAACCAACCACAACTGATCATACCATACACGTAACATCTAACCAGCCCGAGGGCTCTACGTCCAGCATTCGTTACAAACAGACGTTTTTTTAAAAACTCCTGTCAATAATTTTTTAAAATTAAATAATTTTTTGCAAAAGTCAATTAGAAATTAATATTTTAACTGAGAAATATCACATCGTCCAATTATTTGAACAATCATCGAATACCTGAAGTTTTACTTCTGAAGAAGTTTTGAGAAGCGGAAAGGAAACATTCAAGGGATACTCCCGTTGGATGAATATATCCTCAAATCTCCCTGCAAAAGCAACGAGATGAAGGAGCCCGATGGCTACAACCATCATTAGATGTATCATGCTCATTGCCAATAATGAAGGGCGAGAAACGGTTAAAGTAAAAATTAAAAAGAGAGAACAATGCAGAAAAAAAAACAATTGAATATTTTATCAGTCAACCAAATCGAGCAAACAGTTAAAGCTAATGACGAAATTTAGACTAAGGATCCATTCCCTAGAATAACTTGTTGGCAGATTGACTTTCAAAAAAAAAGCAAACGACAAAGAAAGAAAAGGAAAAAAATAAAAGTGAACCATGAGGAAAATCAAAGAAATCACAAAAGGAACCTAAGCAAGAATACGCCCTCAGCTCAGGCGGAACAAATGTAAGTACAAACTATTATGCAGTGCTAGCTGGGCTAGATGATTCAATGAACATAGAAGAGGATGAAAGTAACAAAAATTCTGAAAATTTCTATACTAAGTCTGATAATACATTTATTGAATATTTAAAGATCGAAAATAGGGACGAATATTCAACAGTTTTTTCTGGTGGTTCTTCTGTAAATATTAATAAAAAGAAGGAAAAAGTCCCACCAATAAATGTATTTGGGTAAAGCGGTAAATATATAGTTCAGCTGTTTGCAGCTGAAAATAAATTAAATGATTTGGAAATTGAAAGAGGCAACCAAAATTGTCACTGGTTGACTTTCAGCCAGCAAAAACATAATATAAATAATGTAAGTGAAAAAAATGAGCTGCTTATCAAATCTATCAACAATTCGAGTCACTTTCGACAACAATTAACAAATAAGATGAAACAATTTGTTTTATTTTTTAACTTTCAGGTCAACATGCCTCAAAAATGCTTCTTAAAATTTATCAGCATTTGAATACTTTATCGAGAGAATCAATAAACAGGATTCAAAAATGAACTTTGTTTTTCAGCATTCCAGGCTTTCAAATGCCTCAAAATAACTTGTCATCCAGCCACATTCCCATGGATAGGCTTCGCCTCATCTCAATCAACGTCAACTCCTATGTGAGTCCACGTCGATGTGACTATCTCTTGGAGGTCCTTGTCAAGCAAAAGCCTGACATTATGTACGAGTATCTCACCGAAATTCCCTTCGATTCATTTCACTCTATGACATTCTAGGATTTTGACTTTGTAAGGGTAAACGGTGATGGGAGGGATGCCACCGGGATATTGATGAGGAGACCCTGTTGTTTCCAAAATATTGAAAAAGTCAAATTCAAAAACTTTGAATTTCTTGAAGCATCCGTTACCAAAATTTCACTGCCAGGTGGGGATAATCTCTTCGTTAACTCTGCCTATGCAACTGGTGGAACTCTTCTCAAGCTCAAGGAAGAGCTCAATTTCTTGGTTGAGATACTCGAATTGAAGAGGCTGCACGGTTATTATATTCTTACTGGTCACCTGATCGCCAAGCATACATCGTGGCTGAACGCCACCAATAATCTAAGAGGATCATGGATAACAGAGAACCAAATTGAATACAAGTGCCATCTTTGTATATAGGTCGGAGTTCCCAACATACCCTAGGACAAATTCATATTTGGACATCTGCATCGGTGACGCAAGATTTGAATTCATCTTTAATAGGCCTCAACGAAAACTGCAGATGCTTCCTTACGATAGTGACTATAACGCAATCGTGATGGAAATCAATCATCAAAGGGATGATGGCTTCTTCATTTTAATTCAGCGTAAAAATCATCAGTTGAGTTAAAAAAGAAAACGGATGCGGGTAAGTTTTTAAAGAAGTTTGATTGGGATTATCAGAAACAATGTCCTTCTTCTGATGATGGCAACTCTTACCCAGTGGTTCCTAACGACAGCAATCAAACTCAAGATGAAATAGAAAGCTGATCTTAGAAACGTAGTTCCCTGGATAAAATATCGAAGAAATATGGAACGGTATAAGACACCAACCATTGCAAGGTGTAAAAGATTGAATCTTCTCATATGATTCAACAATATTTATAGATGGTTTTTAAGACTACAACCATCCCTCGTTGGTTTTGTTGAAATTACATCTCGAGAATTTCTGGAACACAACCCATTCATATCTCGGGAATGAGGTCAGTAATCAATGGAGAAGAAAAAAGTTTGTTGAAGGTGATTTTGACATGTGCTCTACAATTCTTTACAAGGCATCACACAAATGAGAGGTTAGAAGACCATTCTAATTTGTCAAAGTAAAAGTCAAAAGCACTTTAATCAACGCTAATCGATATAAATTTTGAAATAATCTAAAGCGAATTCCAACTATTAAATATACGAAAACTTTATGGCCCAAACAGCTGTCTAAATTTATACGTTATCAGTTAAACATATTTGATATAAAAAAACCATAGCGAACTATATTTAATTAAAATTATTACATATTTTACAATTCAATTGAAAAAACCGACGGAAAAACCATCCAACACTATTCCAAAAATTTTTATACTTTTAACACAACAGTGAACTTGAATCCTACACCTTATGTGTTATAACCTAATTCTAATAAAATTCAATCAAGAACTTTGTCTTATACTAAAAAATGCTAGAAGAATGTCAGAATCAGAAACATATTGATTCATTTTCAAATATATGAATGCTTTGGGAGAAATGAAGCCAGTAGCAAGGCAAGTCGCAATATACCCGTCTGTAGGGTGCAACGGCTGTGAAATCAAAGGATTTTCACTCACAGTTACAGATCTTGTGTTATCATTCCGAAGAAGTTTCAATATGAAGATATCGACTCTCGTCACTTTAGCAGTTTGATAAATTCTTCTTTTCGATATATAATGCTTCCAATTCTTCTCAGACTTTCTCTACAAGCTACTACATGCACGAATATATTTCCTTTTGAAAACTCTTAATTTTCCCATAGTATTAGCACTCTGGTTGTACCAGATCTGACATCCATATGTTGAAACTGGTCTAACCAGGGTCTTGTAATGGATAGCTTTATCCTTTCGATCAATGTTTCTGAAACGAAAGAGTCGTCGAAGGACCATGACTAATTTTTGTGCTTTATTGAGCATGATTTTGACATGCTCAGTATAAAACAGGTACTGATCAAGATGAACACCAAGGTATCGAACACAGGATTTAAATTATATGCGGAGTCTGTTCTGAACTACCCTTGCCAGCCATGATGTGGCAATCCTTCCAATTTCGTTACAGGTCTTGACTGGCTCCCTGCAGTGAAGCTCGAAATAAAATTTTTCTTGCACTTCTGCTTATTGATTTTCATTCGCCAATTGTTGGTGTAGAGCTGCACATCATTGAACATTTGTTGAAGATTGCTCTGAACTATTTAAGCTTTTCGGTCTGCTGTTTAAATGATCAAGTCACTAGCAAACGCTTCCAATAATCGCGTTGGCGAGACGTTAAATTCAAAGCCGTTCAATAGCTTGCGAATGAATATTGAGAAAAGTAGAGGCGCATTAACTGTTCCCTGCTGCATACCATTCAAGGCCTTTAATTCGCGCATTTTTGTAGGATTTCCATCAGTAAGAACAAATGATTTCTCATAAAACATATTGAACATCATGGCGACAAGGTGTCTGGGGGACCTGTTCTGAAGGAGTTTTAAAAATTAGTCCATCTAACCCCACCGTATCGAAGGCTTTCTCCATGATAATGAGGCATGCTCCAACACATTCTCTATCATTTAATTTCCAACAGATGCCTGAGGTTACTTTCTTTATCGCATCTTTGGTCGAATGCCTGGCACGAAAACCAAAGTGACTATTAAAGCTGAATTCAAGTCTTGCATCAGTAAGGCGGAAGTCTAAATATGAATTTTATCTACGGTATCTTGGGAACTCCGACATAGATTGCGCCTGTATTCAATTTGGTTCTCTGTTAGCAACACCTTTTGGATTATTGGTGGCATTCAGCCATGATGTTTGCTTGGCGTTTAGGTCACCAGTAAAATATAATAATTGTGCAGCCTGTTTAATTTGAGTATTTCAAATGAGGGACTGACCCTATTTTTCGAAGGGCACTTGAACTGCTTTTGCTGGAAATCTAGACTAAGTAATAAGGCAAGTTTTTACGCTCCATGATTCATTACCTTGTTGCAAAGTCTTTAACTGTGATAAATTATATTTTTAATGCAACTTCTTGAAGCACCTGAAGCAGATTGACTATGTCCTATCACGAATCCAGACGCTTTAATTAAAAGCGTCTGGTTTTTTCGCTTTTGTGGATGTATGTGAGGTGCAGAACATCTCCAGAATTCAACGCACTTTTTGCCACATGAAAAGCAACCAATGACTTAGTTCTAATTGTCAGTTTATCGGCATTCACTCTCTTGATCTCAAAATCATACAATTTATTTTTGGCGGCCAAAAGCCGAATCATATCTTCGCCTGCTTGCCAAAATGCATTGATTGGCGGGACTTTACTTCAATTAACTTTGACAGAGGGACCAGCAGACAATACTTTTGGTTCTTTTTTCCCTATTTTTAATTTTTAAGTATTCGATAAATCTATTCTCAGGTTCAGTAGTACAATGTTCAGAGCTTTTGTTACCCTTATCCTCTTCAATGCTCATGGTATTGTGTAGCCCAGCGAGCGTTGCATAATAGTTCGTGCTGACGTTTGCTCGACCTGCGCCGAGGACATGTTCTTGATCAGGTTGTTGTTGGGATTTCTTAGATTTCTTGTCTTTGGCCACTTTCTACTTTACTTCTTTTTCTTTCTTGATGATTTCTTTTCCTTTGTTGAACGTTAATTACTAACTAGTTATTTTAGTGATCGGGTCCGAAGTCTGAGTTCTTCGTTTTCTCTCTCAATCTTCTCAGCTTTCTCGTTAGCTTTGACTAACTACTCATTCCCAATGACTGATAAAATTTTCGGTTTGTTTTCATTGCTATCAAATCTTCGTTTTCGCTTATTCTTGTTCGTCATCGTTGGCAATGAACACTATCGTTCTAGTTGATAGCTGAAGCCATCGGGTTTTTTTCATCTCGTTGCTTCTACAGCGAGATTGGAGGGAATGTTCATAAGCCGGGACTTCCCATCAATGTGTTTCTGTCTTTTGATACTTCTTCAGGAAATGAACTTCAAGTATTCCATAAATGTTTGAATGGTTTGACGGTGATGGTTTTCAATTAAAAAAATTAATTTCAACTGACTTTTGCGAAAAATTTTTAATTTTTAAAATTAATGACAGGAGCGATTAAAAACACATCTACACCCAACAAAGACGTGGAGTCCATTCTGATTTATTGTACTTATGCAAATCCAATATGTTTTTGCAACTAAGAATTATATTCACGTTAGATTTCTTCTGTAAGGCATTTGTATGTCTGTACTAAACTTTTTCATTGATCACTCGACTCTTTTTACAGCAACTAAATGTAAATTTGTATAATTATGTGTTCTGAACTGAGGCTTTCATTGCATCATATGGATGCATAACCTGATTTAAAGGATGACTCCGATAGCTTCAAATTACTTATGGACATTTTTAGTAGGTAACGACATATTTATGTTAACTGAGTTGCATTGGTAATTTTTCTGAAAAATCATAAAAGAAGAAAATTGTTAGAAAAAGGTGTTTTCGATTAGTGTACTACATAAAGTCTCATCAGGCTACCACACTTTCAATATACACGGATGATGGTGACCACCATGCTCAGAGGTGAGAGAATTATTCGAATCTTTCCTATTTATGCAAATTTTCATAAGTCACTTGTGTTTGCCGAGCTTTTTTGATGCATCGCAATTAAAAATAAATACATAAACGTAAATTTTTATATTGAGCGATCAATAAAAATTTTTTTAATTAGTTTTTACTCGTAGTTAAGGACCAGAAGTAAGGTTTGAACTGTAGACTAGGTTTAGATTTGTTTCAGATGAATTTATTTTTTGAAAAATCAATGAATTATTAGCGGTAAATTAAGAATAGGGTTTCAAAATTATAATCATCATCATCAACTGTGACACGACAGCCCGAGCCGAGCCTTGGCCTCCAGGATTAATCTCCTCCAATTATCATGGTTCTGTGACCTCAACCGCCAGCTGACGACTCCTAGCAAGGATCTGCTGTCAGCTTCTACCGTGTGTTCCCATCGAGTTCTCGGTCTTCTCGCTGGAGGCTTATCATGTGCTCTACCCTTCAATGTTCTTTTGGGTAGCCGGTTTTCTTCCTTTCTACAAGGCACATGGCATTTGCGCAACTTTACGCTTACGGAAATACAAGTAGAAATTATAATAGTTTACATATATGTATATAATAGTTATTAATGACAGGAAAAGTACTCGTAGAAAAATTTTATAAAGATTTTTTATAAAGATTTTTATATATTTGTTTTTTTTTGTATTGTAAGTAATTTTTTTTAACACAGTTGGTTGATTTTTTCTCATTGTTCACATGATTTTTAACCGACTTCCAAAAGAAAGAAGGCTATCAGCTCATCGCGTATATTTTTTTTTGCTTTTTTTTTTGTTCACCCATAACTTTTAAATGAAGATAGATAGAAGCGTCCTGTTTTTGGCAAATGATACGTCTTTCTTCCAGTTATGTCCCGTTTAAAGGATAAGAAGTTCAAGTAACGAAAAAGGACTTTTACCGTTAAAACTAAAAAAATTCCGACTTTCACCCGGATTTTTCAGCATAACTGATCGACGGGTGTAAGGATTTTGATTGTAGAGGTTTCAAATAAAGGACAACATATTGATCTAAAATGGTTCGGAACAGAATTGAAATCCTCCCAAGGACTCTGTAGATATAAACAGTTAAATATGATACATTGATGTCGAGAAATTGAATTTAAATGATATTTCGTACGAAAAGTGCCAATTAGTTGGCACTCTGCAAGGATTTGTTGGACATACCGAGTCTTTTGATGACGAATGATGGAAATGATCAGTATCCGTAATTTGCTGCATAAACGGTACATTTTAGTTCTTGATTTCTACCGGAAATAACCAATAAATTAATTTTAAATGTGGCATAAATACAATTCCACAAAAGTTAAAGGGAACACTTCAGGATGCATTTCTCTTCCGCATTCATTCTTTGCTTACCAATGAGCTTGGTATTGGATCCTTCTTCCATCCTTAGACGTTAAAGTTACATATAGGATTATAAAATTCCCCGAAGAAATAATAAGAATTGAGTGATTGCAAATTATAGTTGACTCGTTACTTTCCAGTTAATATTATATGTACATCACAACATATACCCAGAAATCTAAAATTAGTGATTTCCATACTAAAAACCGGCGAGAATCGCAACCTAAAACAAGGTGGGTAGACAGACCTAGGCTCATGTCAGAAGGGTTTTGTACTCAACTTACAAAATGCAGTAATCAGCAACGAATAAAATCAAGAAACACGTCATGTTCGAGGATCATACTTTTATTAACAAAGTTGAAAGAATTTTGACTTCTGAAGTATTTGTTATAGTCATACCCATAAATATCTCCCTTGATAATTTTTTTCAGATTTTTTAGATCACGGGTGCCCATTCGTGAGAGAGAAAACACATTTTTCATGTATTCCCCCCTGTGCCCCCATTGAAGCAAAAACTGTCAGTTTAAGAACTGTTTTGAAAACTCTCATAGAGAACTTTCAGCTGATACTCACAGCGGCTACCTTTCATGAAAGTTTTTCAGGGGCCACTCCTCTGTACTGTAATCATCGATTCATGGCCTACATATTATTTCGAATCCTAGAATGGTTACAAAGCCCTTTTGCTAGGGGCTCTCTCCTGCTTCAATTGTATATACTCATCTTCATGATACCTATCATTCCTGAAATTTTCATGCAAATCCTAGCAAAGCGGTAGTGTCTAAGTCGCTAAAAAGCGCATATGGCTCCATAGCCATATGTTTCCATAGTAATACAGGGCTATTGTTCCATAGCAATACAGGAAAATTCAAGTCGCTATAACTTCGTTAAATACTGTTCGATCTTTATGAAACTTTTAGAAAAGATGAATCTTATAAATAGTCATCTGTTTGCAAAATTTTATTGAATTTAAGGGTACCGTTTAGATTTTATTCAAGATAACATAAAATCGATAGGTCATACTATTACTAACAAAGTTGAGTGAATTTTGACTTCTCATATATTTGTTGTTGTTGTACTCATTAAGGCCTACATTCATGATTTTTTTCAGATTTTTCGGATGGAAGGTGTCCAATCGCGAGGGGGGAGGGGGGGTACGCGAAAAGTTCGTACATTTCCCCTTCCCCTGCCCCCCTCGGTACTTATAAGCAATTCTAAGACTCATTAAGACCTTTCCAATGACACCCTACTCGACTACCAATGGTGAAATTTTATTTTTGAGGGGTCACCTCCCTTTATGGGGAGACCCCACTTAAACCCCTTTGAAAATTTTTTCCACCCTTGAACTTTCAGCAAGTCACCACTTCTGACCTTTCTTGATATATATATATATATATATATATATATATATATATATATATATATATATATATATATATATATATATATATATGTACAGTCTTCCACAAAAGTCAAGGTACAGAGAATCGGTAACTGAAAATTGTATTACTGAACGAATATTTTTATTTGAAAACCAAAAGTTATGAAATGGTAATAATACGAGTTCTGTTGAATTTAAGTTTTCATAAATTTAAAGGGATTCGGCAATAATGATCATTGAAGACAATAATTTTTTGTTGGCAATGTCTCTTTTCTACTCCACAAAAGTCTTGGTACAGTTGCAGAAAATGCCCTGTTATTTGTAAAAAGGGGAATCCCCAAAGTTCATATTATCAGAGTGAGTTAACAACCGTAGGCCGCTGTCTTTAATATCGCGTCCGTATTCGTGGTGTATCTTTTATTTAATAAAATTTTTAAAAAATGAGTCGAAAGGAGTTGAGTATTAAGAAGCGTGAAATAATTATTAATCTGCATTCAAATCAGAGCAAAT
>OZ017739.1:329617263-329759763 GCA_963969285.1 Odontomyia ornata
TAGCACATATTCCATCAAGCGTTCGAAAGCGGCTGGAGCATTGCAAAGCCCAAACGGCATCACCACAAATTGCCACAATCCGGTCCCAACTGAAAATGCGGTCTTCTCTCGGTCCTTCTTGTCAATTTCTACCTGCCAGTAGCCACTCTTGAGATCGAGTGTAGAAAACCATTTTGCGTCGGCTAAAGTGTCCATGATGTCATCGATGCGTGGGAGTGGGTAACTATCTTTCTTAGTGACGTCGTTAAGCTGCCTATAGTCGACACAAAAGCGAGTGCTACCATCCTTTTTCTTTACTAGAACTACAGGCGCGGCCCATGGACTGACAGAAGGTTCAATAACGCCTTGTTTTTCCATGTCCGAGATCAGCGCGTCACTTCTCCTTGTTTGGCTATAGGGACACGTCTCGGTGCTTGTCGAATCGGCTTGGCTCCCTGTGTATCTATGACGTGAGCTACTATACTCGTTCGGCCTTGGTCATCCGGGCTTGTTGAGAAGATGTCACTGTACTTGGTGACCAGATCAGAGGCTCGTTTGAATAGCTGCACTGGCAATTTGACTTGCTTCAATATTGCAGACGTGGACTCCCGGGCTTTGTCTGTGTCTTGCCTCCTTTTCCAATGATGGTCGTGAGTAGCTTCCAAAGAGGTGATGGTGGAAACAGGCTGGCAGCTGCCGATGACTTCTCCCGCTTTGATGCTCGTGGTTGAGTCTGCGGTGTTAAGGACTCTAACCGGCACATATCCGTTCCTTAACGATCTTACAAGGCATCGTCCTACAATCAAACTGCGTAATGCGGACGTCTTCGTTTGCTCTATCAGATAAGATCGGTGGTCTCCAGAATCACCAGCAAGCTTGGCCCATACAATGCTTTCGGAAGAATTCGGTACATCAGTGTCAGTACATACCACTACATTCATCTTGGGAATTTGGACGCTGGAATCCTCCATCAGTACTTCTACATTCTGCCATTTCAATACCCGTTTAGCCAAATCCAACGTGATTCCATGTGGTCGCAGAAAATCCGTTCCGAGAATGCAATCATCCATAATGTTCGCGACCAGAAAATTATGTCGGAACACAAGGTCTCCCAACTGTATCTGGAGGTTGACCTCTCCATGAACAGGTGCAGTTTCTCCCGTAGCTGTCCGTAGTGAGAAAATTCTGCCCTTGTGAAGTTGTTGCTGTCTAACTAGGTCTGGTCGGATAATCGATCGGGTTGCACCAGTGTCGATTGTTATGGTGCAGTGTTCTCCGTCAACTTGACCCGGAAGGCATAAGTCCGCTTCTCCACGATGTAGTCTTGACACGATGATGGTGAAGCTGGAGACGTCGATCCTCCTAGCCAACCTCTGCCCCACGAAGTTGGCTCTTACATGTTTCCCGACCCCTCTGTTTGAAGGGCTTCCATTCTGGGCTCCTGACTCGGTCTGGATCTCCTCCTAGCTGCACACCCTGGATGATAGCTCGGTTTTCTTCGCTTCTTGCAGTCTCTTTGCAGGTGCCCCGTCTCTCCGCAATTCCAGCATCTAGGCGCACCATTTACATGCGGATCTCGCTCAATTTCCACGCGCTCACACCTGCACTCGTCTGTCACTACCTCACGAACCCGGGCAGTGGTACGAGTCACATTTTTCGCTGCCTCAAAGTTCAGACTATAAGCCAGTGCGTCTTTAACCGTTTGCTTTTGAGCTAAACGCACGGCTTGTTGCAATTCCGGGTCCTTTAGTGCGCTGATGAATGCTTCTGTCGCTGCATCATCTCGATGTTCTGGGTCGTAGGCTGGGTAAGCCAAAAGTGCCAGTCGCTCAATGTCTTGGGCTAGCTGCTGTAGGGTTTCACCAGACTTCTGCATTCGATGCCTTAGCTGTGACCGATAAATCTGCTTCAGATGATCGTCTCCATAACGCATGTCCAGCGCATTCATTATAGCATTCGGGTTTGAGTGCAATTCAACGGGGATCGTCTGCAACAGCTCGGCAGCTGGGCCTCTTAGAGCAAGAATCAATGCAGTTGCTCGTTCCTGCTCGTTCCAGTGATTTATGCGAGCGGCTGCTTCGAACTGGGTTTTGTAAATAGTCCAGACACTTTGCCCATCGAATATTGGTGCTTGCACATTTCTAGATGAGCTTTGCGCTGCGGTTATAATTGGGGCTGGTGAGGCGGTTACTACTGCCTTCGCTGCTTCCAAGTCCTTTTTCACTTTTTCCATCTCATGGTTGACCTGGCTGATCTCAAGGTTGATTCTCTCCTCGACCTGGTATACCTTCTCCTCAACGCATTTAATTTGGTTGTTGAGACTACTGAGCTCCGCTTTTATTTCGGTTGACTGTTTTTCCAGCATTTGTGCGGTGTCTGCCTTGATTTCGAACGCTTGTTGGTTTAGCTGCGCTGATTGTTCACTCAGCTTCGCTGAGTGTTCATTTAGCTTCACAGTTAAATTGGATGACTGTTGTCGCTGCTCTTGCTGCATCAGCATCAACATATGCATCAGCGCATTTTCTGGTTCCTTTGGTTTTGGTGTTTCGGCTTCACCACCTTCTACGCCTCTTTCTGCAGCTGAGAGCTCATCCGACTCCAGATTCACGCCTTCCGACTCGATTGCATCACGCAAACGTGCAATCAGTATAGCCTTTGTACCTTGTGTAGCCAGATTTCGTTGTTCCAACTCCTCTTTGAGCTCCGATATGCTCAATTGATTAATTTTTAGATGTAAATTTCCTGGCATTTTTACTGTTTCGGCTATTTTTCCACGTTAACTTTCACAATTGTGCACTTTAAAATTGTTTAAACGTTTTCACTTCCAAAATTTTAATCCCACTTCTGACACCACTGTCGCGTGTTTTCGGTCCGCGGCCAATAATTTTAATGTTCCGGGGAAGTGAAAACGCAATGTCTTTTAAATTAACTTAAAAGAGTTTATTCAATTAATCACAAAAATGCACAATTACTTATTTTAGTATTTCACAATTTTAATTTTCACTAAGTCTATAAATTTGTCATTCAAGTGTCCACTTAAAATCACTTCGCACTCAAACAATCAATCGTCTTTACTTCGCGTTCCACTATATCGCAGTTTTCTATCGCGGTTGTAATGAATCATCCCCCCATTCATTCAGCTCGCCTTCATATAGGGTCTCTACCTATTCACCCATTTCTCGTACGTTGGCGAATGTTCTACCGAGAGGTACCTGGTAGATTCGAGCAAATTAATGAATGGAGTGACGTCACTTGCAGATGTTGATCATGCTTGTTGGGTTCTCGTGGGTTCGAGTAAATTCATTTGTTGACGTTCTTAATGATTATGAAAACAATTGCGACAGCAGCTCGCAGAATTATTTGTACATGTAATTATTTGTACATGTAACAATATATATATATATATTAGATTTGCAACGAATATTCGGTTACTATTCGGTATTCGGCGTATTCGGCCTATTTTTGGTATTCGGCGGAATACCGAATATTAAATCGCCGAATACCGAATATATACAAACAGGTGTTAGAAATAATGAAAGAATGCTATTAATCCTATAAGTTTTATTAATGCAGAATATACATTTTAAGGCTCAGAAAATGCAGTTTTGCTACTGGAACGAGTATATCCAAAAATACTATTCAAATTTAACATTATGTACTGTGTTATTTATTTAAGAGATCAAAGTACATAGGTAATGAATCATATAGAAAGTAACTAATTATTATTTTAAACTAAAATAAATCGAAATTTTCGGAAATTAATCAAATTCAAGTGAAATTAACAATTAGATTCTTCATTCGAACGTTTAAATTTAATTCTTTTGTTTTTTTTTCATGTATATGAGAAAATAAAATTTACTTATCATAACTAAAGTTGATTAGTGGTAGGTTATGGTGCAGGAAAATCAATTTTTCCGCGTTTTCAGGTAAAGGTCTGTTTCTCTTTTCTTCGTAGACGTCTCCTGCTTCTTTGAAAAGTCTCTCCGAATACACACTGCTTGTAGGAGTCGATAAATATTTAGCAGCTTGTTTGACTAGACTTTGGGAAAACTTTGACTTATATGTAGCCCACCAGGTAAATGGGTTGTCATTTCTCTTTAAAGTTTTCATACTCAACTACTTATCAAGGTCACGTGATATGGTGCTCTTTGAAGTTGAAGCGATTTCAACTCCGTTGTTATCATCGATGAAGCTCTCAGCAACTACTTCTTCATAGCACTCCCAGAAAGATGTTCAAATAGGACAACCTTCTCCAGACTCATCGGTTCTCTTATGCTTAGACTGCATGGAATAAGAAGATCGGGCGCTTTCATCGCTGCTGGTGTCATTATCTGATACTAATCCTTCAAGCAGAACGTATTGTCGGGCTCTTTCCTTTTGCAACTGATTCGTGAAGAAATACATCTTAAGCCTTGGATCTAACAGAGGTGCCATCAGGTAGTTTTTGTCATCGTCAATCTTTGAAAAACGTTGTTTCATCGCTTGTTGCATGGCAATCGCCATGGATATTAATTTTGGTGTAAGGTCAGAAGAGACGGCCTTCTCGCAGCAGCAGTTGAGAGTGACAACATGAAGAATAACTTCGGATAAGCAGGAGAAGTTTGAACTTGTAATTTTGGTTATCTCTTCAAACGGCTTAAGTAATTTCACAAATCGATCTACAATCTCCCACTGCTCTGCACTTAGATTAGATATACTTGATGTATCCGTCAAATATAGGGAAACAACTCGTATTTGTTCAAGAAGCCTTTCTAACATGTAGAAAGTAGAATTTCCAACGTGTTGTTATATCTTGCACTAAATTGTGCTTGATTATCCCCAGCTCTTCCTGAATTCTTTTCAGTTTTTGTTTTGCTGTACCCGAATGATTAAAGCGAGTTACTATTCTTCCTACCATAACAATAGTTTCTTCAATCCCAGGTTGTATTTTGAAAGAATCTTTGATTACTAACTGTAATGTGTGTATAAAGCAACAAACAGAATTCATTTTAGCTTCACTGACAGCTTTAACAATATTGCTCCATTGTCATGAACAATAGCATGAATGTTTAATGCAGGAAATCCCCACCGGCTCCGTATATCTTGCAAAACATTAGCTATATTTTGACCTGTATGTTGTCCTTCAAAGTGTTGTATATTCAGTGCAGCATGCCTCAAGTTAAAATTGCTGTCAAGCCAGTGTGCAGTAAAACTGAGGAAACTGACATAGTTTTCCAAGCACGTCCACATATCGGTAGTGACTGATATAAAGTCTATGACTTCAAGCATCTTTTTTATTTTTATTCCTACTTTTTCATAAAGATCAGGAATATTTTTTTCTGCAAAGTACGGTCTACTTGGTATCGTATATCTTGACAGTGTCTCATTTAATAATCTTTGAAAACCAGGTTTTTGAACCACGTTCACTGGATGATTATCAACCGCTATCATTTTGGCAATCAGATAGTGATATTTTGCTGCCGTAGGATCATTTATATCCCATTTTTAGGGTTTTGTAAAATAATTTTACAAAACCCTTCTAAAATCGCGTCCTGTCTGTCCGTCTGTCCGTCTGTCTGTCTGTCCGTCCGTCCGTCCGTGTGTCACAGCAGTTTTTCTCGGAAACTACTTAAGCTAGAAACATCAAATTTTGTATGTAGATGTAAAGTGGTGCTCTCTTCAAAGTTCAATTACAAAAATTTTTTATAATGTATTTAAGGGGGGTCTCCCCATATAGGGGAGTGACCCACCGAAAAAAAAATTTCATTGAAGGTAGCCGATATGGGTATCAAATGAAAGATCTTGATGAGAACTTTTCAAAACAGGTCTTAGTTTGGCAAAGTTTGCTTCAAGGGGTGCACAGAGAGGGGAAATACACGAAAAATTTGTGTACCCCCCCTCGCGATTGGACACCTGTGATCCGAAAAATCTGAAAAAAATCAAGAATGTAGGCCTTGATGAGTAAAACAACAACAAATACGTGAGAAGTGGCAATTTACTCAACTTTGTTAGTAATAGTATAATTTATCGATTTTATGTTTTCTTGAATAAAATCTTAACGGTACCCTTAAATTCAATGAAATTCAGAGATTGATCTACCCTGCAAGTTTCATAAAGATTGAATCATATCGAGCGAAGTTATAGCGGTTTGAATTTTCCTGTATTACTATGGAACAATATGCGCTGCATTTATTACTATGGCAACATATGGCTATAGAACAACATGCGCTTTTTACCGACTCAGACACTACAGTTTTGCTAGGATTTGCATGAAAATTTCAGGAATGATAGGTCTCATGAATATCTTTGAGAATCGGTTCAGCTAGTGGTATTAGTAATCGCCAAGCAAAATAGTGGCTGTTTTAAATGCGAAGATTGAATAATTTTGAGTTATTTTTTCCCAACTTCAACATTTAAGTTGCATGCTTTAAACACTTGATTCAATTTCATGAATGACTGAAGATGAGTACCTGCAATTAATACTCATAAGTGAAACAAGTCAAGGAGGCGGGAGAGAGCTCCTTGCAAATGGGCTTTGTAACCACTCTAGGATTCGAAAATATTGGCCATTAATCGATGATAACAGTACAGGGGAGTGGCCCCTGAAAAAAAAATCGTCAAACGTAGCCGATATGAGTATGAAATGAAAGTTTTCATGGGAGCTTTTCAAAACAGTTCTTAAACTGTCACTTTTTGCTTAAGGGGGGAAATACATGAAAAATGTGTTTCTTCCCTCGCGAATGGACATCTGAAATAATTATCAAGGGATATATTTATGAGTATAACAATAACAAAAACCACAGAAGTCGAAATTCGTTCAAGATTGTTAATAATAGTATGATCTTCGAATTTCATAGTTTCTCCAATAAAATTGTCATTGACATGTTTCTTGGTTTCATTCGATCTGGTGACTGCATTTTGTAAATTGAATACAAAACCCTTCTGACATGAGCGTAGGTCTGTTTACCCAACTTGTTTTGTTTTCTCTTGAAAGTCATAAATAATTAATTGTTTTGTGGACTTACTTAAACAAAGAACGGCATTATCTGCTGCGTTTTCTTTCGTTGAGGTCGAGTTGGATTTTTGTATCTTCTGATACTCGTCAAAGTGTTTATCCTTAAGATGATTAATTAATCCCATGCCTCCCCGAGAAATTTTAACATCGCAAAATTTGCACTGCACACTACGTAAATTTTCGTCATTTTGCTCAAAGAAATTCCAAACTGAAGACCATTTTTTACTCGACATACTGTTCTAAAGTCACAAGATCGGTTACAAATAAAACGATTTCAAAGAAATTCTTGGTTTGAATCGCGAAATTGAGCATATGCTAACGTTAACAAAGCAAAACACTATTGGGAAAGAACGAAACTGGTAAAGTGAATTCAACCGAGTTCATCACTGGGCATAGTGCTCCAACCATTTTACAGGGAACGCAAAACACATCCAACTGAAGTACACTTTTCATTGTTTACATTAGAGCAAAATGTAAGCGGAAAGCATGGTAAGCAACGCACCGATCGAAAATAGACTTTGCCACATAGAATGTATCGAACTCAAGCGGTTGGAAAAGAAATTCGATGCAATCAAGCGCAAAAACGATCTAAAGCAGCATTTGCTCGAAATAAATCAGGAATTCTGGGAAATATACACAAACTGGCTTCAAAGTTTGTCTACATTACAAGGCAAAGAATATTTGACTGAGAAGTATTTACATTGTGGTGTAAACAACACCATGAATGCAGCTTATGCATAAGCGTTTGTAAGTGTATTGGTCAAACCGAATAATTCGGCTGAATATGCGGTATTTGGCCAAGCTTCTAATCGAATATACTATTCGTTGCAACACTAATATGTTTATACATATATATATATATATATATATATATATATATATATATATATATATATATATATATATATATATATATATACATATATATATATATATATATATATATATATATATATATATATATATATGTGTGTGTGTGTGTATATATGGCTATGTGTGGGTGTATGTCCGTGCTTTTGCTTCGATTTTCGCCAAATTTTCAGCAATATTTCTGTTCTGGCCAAAGTATAGCTCCAGTTTGTACCAAACCTAGTACAAAGATTTATTCAATTGTGTGATAAAGCTCACAATAAAAAATTCAAAGTCGAACTCAAAGGTCGGAAAAAATTGAGAGATAAAAAAGCACTTCAGTGTCAGGTCAGAATATAAAAATGGCTGCTGGGCAAAGTTCAAAATTAGATAATTTCTCGAAGCTACAATTCATATCGTATTATTATGAAATCTAAGATCAAGGTAGACGTTGATGAGATCATGAATTAAATGTACCAGAGTTAAATTCGATTCCTATGAACGCTGCAGATTTTAGCCGTAGTCGTCTTTGCATTGCAGTAAAACATTATATTTAAATATACGAGAAAATGATACAATGTATTCAAGAAACTGAGTTTTGGATGGTTTGAAATGAAAAAATTTGCCACTAAAAAGAGTGAAATAAAAAACTTTTAGAAAAAAAAAGAAAACCGACTTTGGAATGCCCTAAAAAGGATAAAATAATTTTTTGGAAGCGGTGCCAAATGAATTTCCCCATTTCAACATAAATACTTCTAATATCTACACCATCACGAAAAAATGGGGGAAAAAATGATATGGCACCGCTCCCAAAAAATTTATTTCGTCCTTTTTAGGGCATTCCGAAGTCGGTTTTCTTTTTTTCTTAAAGATTTTTATTAAAATCATTTATTGTAATATAATTCGCTCTAAATATAGTGTAAAATCGATTTTGAATAGATCTTTAGAAATTTAGAGTGCCTTTGTGCCAGTTCATTTTATAATAATTTTTATGTATTAAATTCACTTTATGTTTGTAAAATACCAAGCATTGTGCCAATAAGGCATAATTGCAACGACAAAATTGCAATTTTCTCCTTGAGTTTGTTTCACTAACAACTTCCAAGAAAGTTTAACTATTCTTGTGGGATGTTCTTTCCCAGGAAAATTATAAAAATCAAGGGGCTGCAAAAGTTTTAAGGGACATAACTACTTATGAATACACACACAATCCCCGACTTTTCAAGATCCTCTTAATATTCTTCTAATTGTCATGTTGTCTACGCATAAACCTGAGACCATTATCCTTCAATTTTATTCAATTTCATACCTTATTTTCCAGAATTTATCGTCACCTCTTCCTTTAAAAGCGTAAATTATAATGTTCAGTCTCGGGCAAACCAAAACGGTTCGCTGTCATACCCAAATCTATCAAAAACAATGAAAAATTGTTCACTTCTACTCGTCAACGTGTCCGACGAGTAAAATTTATGGTGTGTAAGGTAAGCAGCGACCGTTCAACAAAAAAGCAAAGTATTGTAAAACATGGGCCTTATCGTCGACACTTTATCACCGCTGAAAGGCGGAAATTTACCTTGTGAAAAAACCAAAACCAAAGCATCACCCTCGGAACCTATCGCCGCCAAAAAAGCTCTCATCCTTAATTCCATTTCACCTTGCATTAGGTATTCACGTTCGCAAGTTTTCGAATTGCTTGTTCGAATCGCTCTTGTCAGGTTCCCTTTAAAAAATTGTTGCAAAATTCATTTTAAATCCCTGAAAATCGATATCAAACAAAAAGCAATTTATTTTCGCTGCTTTACTGAACGTATTGTCTCGCTACAAAGGACACGCAAAGCTGTTTTCCATAGATAGAGTTCGAAGGAGCGTTTCGAAGCTACAAACGTTGTTCAAATATTTGTATGCAGAGTCTTCGATAACATATTTATTACTTCAAGAGACGCAGTTAATTATGCAATTAGAGAACAATAAAAGTTTGGTACTAATTTTCTATCTGGAATTGATAAGGGCGAGGATAATATATTGAGGGGAATAACAATGGCATAAAGGAATACTGAACGCAAATAGAAGGAAATGTTTTAAGTACATATATCACTTCTGAAAATGGAAAACTTTTGGTTTCCCTTCAGCAAATAGTCGCTCTTAGAATAAGTTTGAATCAGATGTTTTGAAATCTAGATTCTAACCACAAGGAAAAGTAATGAGGTCTTAAATAAGTTGTCAAACAGCAGAACTCTTGCTGTGATTCCAGATGTAGCATTTTAAATGGAATTCTGCAGAGTTTTTGTCGCTAATTCGATATCTTGTTTAAGTCAGACACCACTGAACAAAAAAGGTATGTAAATACAATAGAAACAAGTTGGATAGACAGACCTATGCTCATGTCAGAAGGGTTTTGTACTCAACTTACAAAATGCAGTACCCAGTAACGAATAAAATCAAGAAAGATGTCATGTTCGAGGATCATACTATTATTAGCAGAGTTGAAAGAATTTTGACTTCTGAGGTATTTGTTATAGTTATACCCACAAATATCTCCCTTGATAATTATTTCAGATATTTTAAGATCACGGGTGTCCATTCGCGAGGGAGCAAACACATTTTTCATGTATTCCCCCCCCCCACCTATGCCCCCACTGAAGCAAAAACTGTCAGTTTAAGAACTGTTTTGAAAAGCTCTCATAGAGAACTTTCAGTTGATACTCATATCGACAACGTTTCATGAAATTTTTTTTTCAGGGGCCACTCCTCTCTACTGTAATCATCGATTCATGGCCTGTTTTTTAGAATCTTAGAATGGTTACAAAGCCCTTTTGCTAGGAGCTATCTCCTGCCTTTCCGACTTGTTTCAATTGTATATACTCATCTTCATGATACCCATCATTCCTGAAATTTTCACGCAAATCCTAGCAAAGCTGTAGTTTCTAAGTCGGTAAAAAGCGCATATGGCTCCATAGCCATATGTTTCCATAGTAATACAGGGCATATTGTTCCATAGTAATGCAGGAAAATTCAAATCGCTATAACTTCGTTAAATATTATTCGATCTTTATGAAACTTGCAGAGAAGGTCAACCTTATAAATAGTCATCTGTGTGCTAAATTTTATTGAATTTAAGGGTACCGTCTAGATTTTATTTAAGAAAACATAAAATCGATAAATCATACTATTACTAACAAAGTTGAGTGAATTTCGACTTCTCGTGTATTTGTTGTTGTTGTACTCATTAAGGCCTACATCCATGATTTTTTTCAGATTTTTTGAACGGAAGGTGTCCAATCGCGAGGGGGGGGGGGTACGCGAAAAGTTCGTACATTTCCCCTTCCCCTGCCCCCCTCGGTACTCGTAAGGCAATTTTAAGACTTGTTTTGAAAAGATCTTGTTGAGACCTTTCTAATGACACCCTACTCGACTACCAATAATGAAAATTTTTTTTAGGGGGATCACTTCCCTATATGGGGAGACCCCCCTTAAACCCCTTTGAAAATTTTTCCCACAATTGAACTTTCAAGAGGTCACCACTTCTGACCTTTCCACAAAGTTTCATGGCTGTAGCTTTTATAGTTTCGGAGAAAAAGTGCTGTGACATACAGACGGACGGACGGACGGACGGACGGACGGACGGACAGACGGACACAGGTCGTGATTGCAATAGGGTTTTGTATTTTAGTACAAAACCCTAAAAATCATTGTATATATGAGAAATTCATCGTTTTACAGCCAACAAACATGCTCATTGCTACAATGAATGGATATTGATGAAAGTCTCGAGCGAGATTTTCAATGAAAGATTCATTGGCAGTATGAACATACCAGTGAGTTTGGTTCATAGAATCAATGAACGTAGCTTAGTAAACCTAGAAATATTGTTCATGAAATCAATGTTCACAGTTCATAACATCAATGAACGTTATTTTTAGAACCAATGAACATATTCAAATTTAAATACGCTTTATTATCTATTTTATAACAACATAAAGCAAGTTTTATAGCATTAAAGCGCTTAAAAATTTAATGGCACATATGACATTCTAAATTAAAAAAATATTCAATCAAAAAATTATTCCCAACAAAATAACATTAAATAAAAATTATAAAATTTTTACCATATAATTTGCAAATTTTTCATCCATGTTTTACGGAAACATAAATTAATTAAAATTGTTTGTTTTCCTTTGCTTTCTAAATTTTATGATTTGATTACATACTCGTATATTGGTATTTTGAGTACTAGTTGCACTCTTCATCAGTAATTATAAGCAACTCAAACTAATTTTTCACAAAGCATTTTACATCGATTGGTGCTATTTAATTGAGTTTTATTGCTGATGGATGGTGGCCTAATTTTAAAATCCTCAAAAAAATTATTTAATTAAAAGGTAAATTTCTGAAGGTGATTGCCTAATTTAATGCATTGAAGAGATTTTGGAAAAAACATTTCCTAGGTGGTTTGTAGATTTTAAGGCTTTCGATTCTTTCGAGACTTCTGAAGTTTTGCGCTCCTTGATAATCGTTCACAGTTTTGCACATTCACTTTTGCTCGCCAATTGTACGTGCAAAACTGAATGTCGTTAAATATTCCGTGAATATTCTATTAAACTCAATATGCGTTTTTGTCTGCCGTATAGATACTTAGATCATCAGTGAGTGCTACAAATGATCACGTTTGGGAAAAAAAATTAAATTAATTTTTTACAAACGTTAGTCCGAAGTTAATTTTTATCGGAAAAAATCTTATATTGTCGAAATAATCGACTCAGGAAATTTCTATCGAATATTTTTACTTCGATTGGTAACGAAAAACAAATTCACAAAGAAAACCTCGCCGCTGGTATGGAGGAGCCCGACGGCTTCCCATCGTTAGAGCAACCTGGGGAAACGACAAATACGAAACTGGCGATAATCATCAAAAGAAAACATAACGAAGAAAACTCCGCAGATGGAGGGTGCAAGCTGCAAATAATAGCGGACAATCAACAAACGGCCAAATTGCAGAAAGAAAATGATGAACTAAGGCAATAGATACAGACTCTCAAGGATCTCTTCAAGAAAAGTATGAAGCCTCAAAAGACGCAGCCACAAAATCAATTCCCGAAGAAGTTCTTAGTGCTGGTGGCACCAACGAGAGCCAAAACTATTTTGCAGCGCTGGAGGGATTAACCGAAGATATGGAAACTGAAGAAAACATCGGAGGTAATTTTAATCAAGATAATGACGTTAATTTTATTCAATATTTAAAGAACAAAAATAAGGAGAAAAAACCAGCCCGCAGTTCTGCTGGTTCCTCTGAAAAAGCTTCCAACAAGACAGAAAAAGTTCCGCCAATCAACGTGTTCGGACAAACCGGGAAAGATATGGTTCGGCTATTCGCAGCCGAAAATAAACTGGCCAATTTCGAAATAAAAAGAATTAATGCCGAAAAATTAACTATAAGGACGAAATCACTGGTTGATTTCAAGTCAGCAAAAGATGCGCTGATTTCTAGGGAGGTTCCACACTTCACCTTTACCCCAAAAAGTGAAAAAAATCAGACCTTCTTGTTGAAGGGTTTGGACAGCGGAGAGGATACGGTCGATCTTCTTCAGGTGCTCAAGGAAGCTGCACTAGATATTGATTTTGTTTCAGTCAAAGCTTTTGCGACAAGAAGGTTGACCATCGAAAGGAAGAACTTACCACTTTACCTGGTACAAATTGCAAATAAGAGCAGTCCAAGTGCCCTTCAACAAATAAGGTACTTGAATTTCAGAGTGGTGAGGTAGGAACGCCTCTAGAAAAGAGAAATCAACCAGTGTTACCGGTATCAAAGATTTGGACATTTGGCTGCCAATTGTGCCATGCACTATCGTTGCGTTAAATGCAAAGATGTTCATGCTCCCGGTGAGTGCAAATTGGCTCAGAAGGAGCCTAAAAAAAATTATACTGCGTTAACTGTGGTGTTTTTGGTCACCCAGCATCTTATCGAGGATGCTCCCGATATCAAGATGCAAAAGTTAAATTTGTTCCAAAGCAAACACAAGTGCACCGTAATATCATACCTTCCAACTTCGTCAAACCCGGAGTATCATTTGCACTCGCCGCTAGAGGACCAGCAGAAAATGCTGGAAATAATGTATATAATGTAAGTGGCAATAATGAGCTGCTTCTCAAAATTTACCAGCAACTTAATTCTTTATCGGAGAGAATCGAGAAACAAGATTCAAAAATTAACTTCAGCGTTTAGGTCTTTCAAATGCCTAATAATAACTTGTCATCCAGTCATATTCCCATGGATAGGCTTTCCCTCATATCGATCAACGTCAACTCTATCGTTGCCATACATCGACGTGATTATCTCCTTAAATTTATTGTTAAGCAACAGCCTGACATCATACTTCTCACTGAAACCCACCTCAATTCATGGCATTCCATGGAATTCAAAGATTTTGCACTCGTAAGAAACGAAAGGGTAATAGGTGATGGATGAGGTGGCACCGGGATATTGGTTAAAAACCCTATTGTTTCCAAAATATTGAAAAAGTCGAATTCAAAAACTTTGAATTTCTTGAAGTGTCCGTCATCAAAATTTCACTGCCAGGTGGAGATAACCCCTTCGTTATCTCTGCCTATGCAACTGGCCAAAATGTTCTCAAGTTCAAGGAGGAACTAAATTTCTTGTTTGAAATACTTGAATTGAATAGGCTGCATAGTTATTATATTTTCGCCGGTGACCTGAACGCCAAGCATACATCATGGCTGAACGCCACCAATAATCCAAGAGGTGTATTCCTGAAATCATGGATAACAAAGAACCAAATCGAATACAGGTGCTACCTATATGGGTCGGAGTTCCCAACATACCCTAGGACAAATTCATATTTGGACCTCTGCATTGCTGACGCAAGACATCAATTCAGCTTTAATAGTCCTCAACGGAAACTGCAGGTGCTTCATTACGATAGCGACCATAACGCAATCGTAACGGAAATCAATCATCAAAGGGATGATTTCTTCCTCATTCCAGTTCAACATGAAAACCATCGGTTCAATTTCAAAAAACAGACTGGGGAAAGTTTCAAAAGAAGTTTAATCGGGAGTACCGGAAGCAATGTCCTCCTTCTGATGATGGCAACGCTTGCTCAATGGTTCCTAATAACAGAAATCTAACTGACGATGAAATAGATCTCTATTTGACGAAGTTAGAGAAGCTGACGTTGAAAACGATTGAGAAAGTTGTTCCCAAGATTAAACATCGAAACAATATGGAAGGATATGAAATTCCAACCATCGCAACCTTCTTCTCACACGCGTCAACAATATTTATCGACGGTTTTTGGACTACAACCATCCCTCGTTGGCTTTGTTGAAATTACATCTGAAGAATGTCCGGAACTTAATCCGTTTATACTTCAGGAGTGAGGTCAGCAATCAATGGGCGGAAAAACTGAGGGGTATTAGCCCACAGGACCCAGATGGCGTTTTCGCGAAAGTGAATAGCTTATTCCGCAGGAAGTCTCGAGTGAAGGTATCGAATCTTGAAGTCGCTAGTGATGAGATAAATCTTCTCGATAGGGCTGGTATCGAAATTGATAGTACGACTCCGGATAGAAATGGAAACAGGATTATATGTGATGGATTGCAGAAACTTGCCCTGATTGGAACACATTTTGAATTGGTTTATCTGCCAAACCCAGAGAGAAGGAATGAAGTATTTTCGGAGGTCGTTGAAGCAAAAGTTTCCGACTTCAAATCAAGCCTGAACGGCCAATCAATTCTTCATTTCGATGAAACATTAACATCTGACCTCATACCATACCGAGCTTGAATCTTATTGATTATTTTGTCAGCTATGAAGACTTATGTTTCATATTTCGCAGAATAAAGAACAAAAAATCATGTGGTACTGACGGTATTCCAAATATAGTTCTCCGACCTTTGCCTGAGGTTGCTATTAGGAATGATTGCATATTATTCAACAACATGTTGAACAATTCATATTTCCCAAATGAGTGGAAAAAGCTAAGGTATTTCCGATCTTGAAGAAAGGAAAAGAATCTTCATGCCCTGAAAGCAATCGCCCAATCGGCTTGCTGCCAAACAACAGCAAGGTGTTTGAAGTGATACTCAACAGAGCATTAAACGCCCACATTGAGAAATATGAGTTGATGCCGAGTTGCCAATTTGGTTTTCGTGCCAGGCATTCGACCATACATGCAATAACGAAAGTAACCTCAGACATCTGTTGGAAACTAAACAACAAAGAATGTGTTGGAGCATGTCTCATTGATATGAAGAAAGCCTTCGATACGGTGTGGTTAGATGGACTAGTTTTCAAACTTCTTCAAGACAGGTTCCCCAGACACCTTGTCGCCATGATGTGTAATATGTTATACGGGAAATTATTTGTTGCAACTGATGGAAATCTGACAACAATGCGCGAATTCAAGGTCTTGAATGGTCTACAGCAGGGAACAGTTACTGCACCCTGCTTTTCTCAATATTCATTCGCAAGCTATTGAACCGCTTTGATTTTAATGTTTCGCCAACGCGATCATTGGTAGCGTTTGCTGATGATCTGATCATCTATACGGCAGACCGAAAAGCTACAAAAGTTCAGAACAACCTTCAAAAAATGTTTAATGATGTGCAGCACTACACCGACAATTGGCGAATGAAAATCAATGCGCAGAAGTGTGAAACAGTTTTGTTTCGGACGAAGCTGCAGGGGGCCAGTCAAGACCTGAAACGTAATTGGAAGGATTTACACATTATGGCTGGTGAGGGTAGTTCAGAACGGGTTCCACATAAATCCTTTGTTCGATACCTCGGTGTTCATCTCGATCAGTATTTGAACTATACTGAACATGACAAAATCATGCTCAGTAAAGCACTTAAAAATAGTCATGGCTCTTCGGCGACTCTTTCATTCCAGATACATTGATCAAAAAGTCAAAGTTATTTGTTACAAGATCCTGGTTAGGCCAGTTTTGACATACGGATGCCAGATCTGGTACAACCAGAGTGCTACTACAATGGAAAGATTAAGAGTTTTTGAAAGGAAATGTCTTCGTGCATGTACTGGTTTATACAGAAAGCCTGAGACGGATTGGAAGCACTATATATAGAATAGAAAAATTTATCAAACCGCTCAAGTGACAAGAGTCGATATCTTCATATTGAAACTTCTTCGGAATCATATCGCAAGATCTGTAACTGTGAGTGAAAGCCCTTGGATTTCACAGCCGTTCCACCCTACAGACGGGTATATTGTGACTTGCCTCACTACTGGCTTTGTTCCCCCAGAAGCATTCGTGTATTTGGACATGAATCGATATGTTTTTGATTCTGACGGCGTCCCAATCATATATCACATATACCGACGGGCCACCCATAAGAAGATAAAATATCCTCCGAATCTGACTTCACGAGACCAACAATTCCAATGGAGGTACTCATTTGCTAGATTCATTGAGGCTGGTCGAACTGAGATGGAGCAACCTTGGTATTGGTGGCTGAATGACAATGTTTAAATTATTCGTGTTTATTTTCTGTTTTTGTGGTTTTTCTCGTTACTTAGTTTTTTAGATTCATATCATTATTGCTACCTCTAGTGTTATTGTTTATTTGTATTATAAATTAGGTATACGTTTCAATATAAGGTAACGTTTTTTTTTGTTTTTTTTTGATTGAACTTATTTAGAATTAGCGTGTAACATATTTAATATAAGTTCATTGTTGTGTTAGTAATATAAGTAATTTTTTGGTTTTTTCTCCTTTTTCCAATTGAATCAAAAAATATGTAATAATCTTAATTAATTTAAATTTGCTAGTGTATTTTTTTTTCATGAAATGTGTTTAACTGATAACGTATAAATTTAGAGAGCCATTCGGGCCATTAAGTTTTTTATAGTTTTATTGTTTGGAATTCGCTTTATGTTCTTTTAAAAATTTATAACGATTGGTATTAAATAAAGCGCTTTTGACTTTGACTTTATGATCACGTTTGGTGGCACGTTCAAATCAAAACCGTTCAAAATACTGTAGATAAAGATAGCAGTAGAGTGCTCCTGCCATAAGGGTAAATCAAACAATGAATTTGCATAGAAAAATATAATGTGGCTATCGTATATTTAAATTTGTCACCATTTCTTACAGTTTACTGAACTAGTTGTTTGAGTACAAGCTGTTCTTAAAATTTCCTTGTAAATTTGAAGAAACTTATGGTGTTCAGGTTATTTAAAAATCTGGTATAATCTTGATTTTTATAACTCAATTACTATCAAATTGAATGTACCGCTAGCTAAAACAGCCGCATACGAGCTTTTGACGGATTGAAGGATTCACTTTAAATTTTATGGAAAAAAATTTTAAATTTCTAAATTTATTTTTTTAATCCATCACTATTTTACAGAATTTATAATCCCAATTATAAGATAGAAATAAGAATACGTATTAAAAAAAAAGTTAAAACTTAATATCAACTAAGAATTAATTTAAATTTACCAGCTATGTAAAATTAACAAGAAACGAAATTATTGCTCGTAGAGTACTCTCTGCAGCATGTTTTTAAATGAACCAAATGACCCAGAAGGAGGACCAAGCTGAAGATTAAAATGGTTTTTTACCATACGAACCATCGATGAGTGACTGTAAGATACAGTTTTGGCAAACGGTATAACGTGACCTAGTGCGAGAAGGGGGACGTATGCTTATGGCGTTGTTTAATTTTGACAATAACATGAATCTCGTTAATTAAAATAGGAAGCATTGATCGAAAAATTGACTCCTTACCTGCAGCGAAGGTGGACTAAGGAAATTTAGGCGATCATCACAAGCGTATTACATTCACATAGTATCCACACGTTCCATTCACATTGTGTTGCACACTTCCTGAATTTTTCCAGGGGCCGGTCAGCTGAGCCGATGCCTGTCGTATTGAAAAAACAAAATAAAAAGCAAATAAAATTTCCGACGCAAGTGTCCTTTTACGCATTTCAGAACATCGAAGTGTAACCAGATCCTAATAAAAAATCATAAGATTGCATAGAACGAATTTGTGTTTCTGCAAAATTATAAATTTTTTGAGATCTGGTAGTCCTGAAAACTCTCATCGGAGCACATGTTTATATTTGCACCAATCCTTGCGTCAGCATTTACCTATCTAGAAGATTTATGGTTCGCTCTTCGGCATGTGTTCGGTTTTTTTCGGAGGTTAGATTGAATGTGGATACTATGTGAGTATACTATGATCATAAGGGCAACACGGGATTTTATATTTGTAGAAAAGTGTGCGACAGAGTCGACGCTGCACAGATTCAACCGCCACCATGAGATAATTAAGATGCGGGAACTATATCTGGCATGCATATTCACGAATTGGTGAACCAGTATGACGAATACCCGGACAAAAGCTTGAAAGTTGAAACATATGTGAGAGCAACGTAAGACAAAGTCCGCGATCCGAGAAGCTTTCTTGGTTACTTCAGAAACGTGAACATTGAAATTACTTGTGCAATTTTTTGTGGCTACATAATTGAGTTGCTTATTTAATCATTTTTTTCTGAAAAATTATTAGAGAAGAAAAATGTTAGAAGAAGGTGGTTTCGACGTGTTTATTCATTCTCATCGGGCCATCACTCTTATTAGAAACACACTGGTGATGGCGAACACCATGCTTAGAGGTGAGAGAGTTATTTTTAATTTTCCTACTTATGTGAACTCAATATGTTTTTGTAACTACGAATTATGTTCAGGTTAAATTTCCTCCTGTAAGTACTTGTCTTTGCTAAACTTTAAATTGATCATTTCACCCTTTTTTGACATCAATTTAATGTGTGTCCTTAAAAAGAGTGATGGCCCGATGAGAATTAGTACACACATCGAAACCATCTTTTTCTAACATTTTTCTTTTCTAATAATTTTTCAGAAATATTAGTAATTAATAACAATTTTTCAAATAAAAGAAAAATTATTAAATAAGCAATGCGATCATGTAGCTACTGAAAATTTCACAAGTAATTTCAAGCTATCAGAGCCATCCGAAAACGAGATCGATATCCGCACGAAGCATTTAAAGCTCACTGTAGAGCAAACACTATCGTACAGATTTACATTAAATTGATGTAAAAAGGGTGAAATGATCAATTTGGAGTTTAGCAAAGTGAGCATTGAATTTCAAATGAGAATCAAAAGTCACACCTAAATCTTTGCAACTCTCGACCAAAACGAGCACTGCGCTTTCGATGGAGTACGAAAATTGAATGGGGTAAGTTTTATTGGTAAAGGTTATGGAAACACACTTAGCGATGTTAAGTTGAAGTCGATTTCAATGACACCAAGAGGACAAAAGATTTAAGTCACCCTGAAGAGCTTGGCAATCCTGTATTGCAGTAATGGCTCAAAATATCTTCAGGTCATCAGCATATAGAAGGGGGCTAGATGTGAAGATAACTGGGAGGTCAATAATAAAGAGGTTGAAGAGAACTTGACTTAAGATTGATCCCTGTGGAATACCAGAAGTTGGGATGAACGGGTGGGATGTAGATCCATTACAGGTAACCGTGCAGGAACGATGAAACAGAAAGGATTAAATCCGGGAGAGATGAGATCCCTGAATGCTGAAGCGGCGGAGTTTGTCGATCAGGACGTTGTGATCCACACTATCAAATGCTTTGCAAGAACAGTGCAAACCACATCAAATTGACTTCCTAAGTCAAGGGTGATTGCAATCCTATTGATAAATTTACCTATATTGGTTATGGTAGAATGTCCTTTTACAAATCCGTGCTGATTTTCGGATAGGTGCAAAACATTGTAAAGTTTACAATGAACAATGCATTCTATGATTTTTCCAAAGCACCATAGGAGTGGAATGGGTCTATGATTAGAGGCTTATATGCTACAATAAAGTTTATAGAAGCCGTAGCCGTGTTAAATTTCTCTGATTACTATAATCATCCACGGGTTTTCTACTACATGGACTTTCCATCGAACCAGACACTACACTTTTGATTGGATCTTCCCCAAATAATAAAATGCATTTAAATTTCCGTTTAGTCAATGATTTTAGCAATACTGTAACATAACTTTGGCCGGTAAAAATGGAGTCATACTGGTTTTTCTTTTAAAGCAAGAGTATATTTGTTGTACATTTCCTTAAAAGTTTTCTTGAATTAAATTTTTGGTTTGCGTACAAAACCTTTCTGACTTGAGCACAAAATAGATGGTATCCTTCCAAAGCTGAAAAGTTACGTTTGTTCAGAAGAATGGATAAAATTGAGTATCGCGCGGTGATAAATTACCTCTATTTGAAAGGGAAAAAACTCGGGAAGTAAAAAAAGAGCTAGAATTCATGTATGGTGAATTGTCGCCCTCATTTACAACTGTGAAACATTGGGTGGCTAAGTTCAAACGTAGTCGCACAAGCATTTTTGACGATGAACGTTCTGGACGTCCAAAAACTGTTTCAATGGAAGATATCGTCAGTTTAGTGTACACAACCGTGATGGAAGATCGCCGTATTAACCATTAACAAAATTGCTGAGGAACTGAATGGGCGCCTAAGATTTTACATGAAGATTTATGCATGAGAAAATTATCCGCGCGATGCGTGTCACGTTTGTTGACGGACGATCAACCAAAAGTGTGTACGGATGGACATGCTACGCGAGACTCTTCAGCTGTTCCAAAAGAATTCTACCAAGTTGTTGCAACTATAAATTACCATAGAGGCTAAACAATAGTCAATGCAGTGGATTCAGGTTGGGAAAACCAGCTTCAAAGAAGGCGAAGGTCGTTTTTTCTGCCAGAAAAGTGATGGCGACAGTTTTTTGGGACAGCCGTGGAGTAATTATGGTTGATTTCCTTCAAAAAGCTAAAACCATTAACGGACCCAATTACGCTGCATTGCTGGACCAATTGAAAACGTAACTCAAGAAGAAGTGAGCACACTCAGCGAGGAAAAAGTGCTGTTTCATCAAGACAACACGCGAGTCCACATATGCATGATCGTAATGGCGAAATTGGACGAATTGAAGTTCCAATTTCTTCAACAACCACTCTGCTTGCCTAACCTAGCTCGAAGTGACTTTTTTGTTTCCCAACTTGAAAAAGATTCTGGGTAGAAAAAATTGGGGTCAAATACTGAGGTTGAAGTTGCAGTAAACCTGAATTTTTAATGCTTACCTAAATAATTTTTTTCGAATGACCTGAAGGGTTTGAAGAAGCGTTTGACCAAATGTATTGACTTGCGTGGAGACCATACCGTGGAGAAAATTTTTCAAATGGGCTTGGATGACACCATTAACCTGTGTGGTCATAATATTACCACATATTACAATTTCTCTGTAATATTACAATACTACACTTTTTTAGGTAAATTTCCCCAGAGAAATTTACCTAGAGAATAGAACACCTTTTATGTATGTATATATATACATATATATATATATATATATATATATATATATATATATATATATATATATATATATCTATATATATATATATATATATATGTACAAGGCTATCCATTTCGAGGTAATCCTAGCAAAGCTGTAGTGTACTCATATCGGCTACCTTTGATGAAATTTTTTTTCAGGGCCACTCCTCTGTACTGTAATCATCGATTCATGGCCTGTTTTTTAGAATCTTAGAATGGTTACAAAGCCCTTTTGCTAGGAGCTCTCTCCTGCCATTCCGAATTGTTTCAATTGTATGTACTCATCTTCATGATACCTATCATTCCTGAAATTTTCATGCGAATCCTAGCAAAGCTGAAGTGTCTAAGTCGGTAAAAAGCGCATATGGCTCCATAGCCATATGTTTCTATAGTAATGTAGGGCACATTATTCCATAGTAATACAGGAAAATTCAAATCGCTATAACTTCGTTAAATACCATTATGAAACTTTCAGAAAAGATCAAACTTATAAACAGTCATCTGTTTGCTAAATTTTATTAAATTTAAGGGTACCGTTTAGATTTTATTCAAGAAAACGTAAAATCGATAAATCATACTATTACTAACAAAGTTTAGTGAATTTCGAATTCTCATGTATATCATGAAGGCCTACATTCATGATTTTTTACAGATTTTTCGGATGGAAGGTGTCCAATCGCGAGGGGGGATACGCGAAAAGTTCGTACATTTCCCCTTCCTTTGCCCTCCTTGGGACTTATAAGGCAATTTTAAGACTTGTTTTGAAAAGATCTCATTAAGACCTTTCCAATGACACCCCACTCGACTACCAATGGTGAAAATTTTTTTTTGAGGGGTCACCTCCCTATATGGGGAGACCCCCTTTAAACCCCTTTGAAAAAATTTTCCACCCTTGAACTTTCAAGAAGTCACCACTTCTGACCTTTGTACAAAGTTTCATGGCTGTAGCCTCTATAGTTCCGGAGGAAAAGTGCTGTGACATACAGACGGACGGACGGACGGACGGACGGACGGACAGACGGACACAGGTCGTGATTGCAATACGGTTTTGTATTTTAGTACAAAACCCTAAAAATGGCGATTCTGCTGTATCAACATTAAGGGCTTTACGAGCCGATTACGGTCGACATAATCGACCTACACAGCAAAAAGTTTCGAACACAGTGAGAAAATTTGAAGAGACTGCTAAAACTATCGCTGTCGTTGCTCAAAGTGTGGAGGAAGACCCGAATTTGTCGATTCCCTGATGTGCTCAATATTTGGGCTTGTCTTACGGCTCATTGTGACAGATTTTGCATTTGGATTTGCATCTCCATCCGTACAAAATCCAACTCACTCAGGAACTTAAGCCTCAAGACCATACACAACGCAGAATGTAGGCGGATTGGGTGATTGAACAACAAGCCATTGATAACGTTCGAACAAAATTTTCTTTAGTGATGAGGCTCATTTTTCGCTCAGTGGTTACGTTAATAAACAGAATCGCCGCATATGGCGCTCTTGAAATCCTCAGGTGATCGCAGAAAGGCCTTTGCATCCGGAAAAAGTGACCGTTTGGTGTGCATTATGGTCTGGTGGTGTTATTGCCCCATATTTTTTGAAAACGATCAAGGAAGAGCCATTACAGTCAATTCTGACCGCTATGGATGGATGTTAACCGATTATTTTTGGAGAGAAATTGAAGATTATGATCTGGAGAACAAGTGGTTCCAACGGGACGGAGCCACAAGCCACACAACACAGGCTAATCGAGCACTTTCGCAAGAGAAATTTCCAGGACGCGTAATTTCGAGATTGAGTGACGTCAATTGGCCCGCAAGATGCTGCGACCTAACACCTTTGGATTTCTTTTTATGAGGCTTTGCGAAAAATCGTGTTTACGTGAACAATTTTCAAAATCTTGAGCAATAGAAAACCAATATTCGTGAAGCCGAAATATCACCGGAAATGTGCCGAAAAGTCATTGAAAATTACCTCAAAAGGATTGAGTCCTGTAAGAGGTCCCGTGGAAGATATTTGAACGATGTCTTTCAAGTACAATGGCAAGGTTCAATCTTGACATTGAATAAAAATTTCGTTTCCATCTGAATATTTGATGTGTTTTCTTTGGCTTTACTTTCCCAAGCGTAAATTGGATAGCCCTATATATATATATATAGTCTAAAAATAATTGAGCCTTTTGGTCATTTTTCGATTTAACATTTCTTGTATTTCAAATTGATTTTATTTAAGTACATATTGTCCATTATTATCTCTGACCTTTTGCCATTTTTCAGGTTGAGCCGTTATTCCATCGGTGTAGAACTTCTGTGGTTTATCGGCGAAAAACTTGGCCAAGTGATTTTCAGAGTCCATTCTTAAAGTGAACTTCTTTTCATTAAGGAAATTTTGCAGAGACCGAAACAAGTGGTAGTCTGATGGTGCAAGGTCTGGACTATACGGTGGATGCGTCAAAATTTCCCATCCAAGGTCGGTAAATTTTTGCCGGGTCATCAACGTGTGAGTGGTCTGGCATTGTCATGATGGAAGAACGCCCTTTCTTTTGATCAATTCTGGCCGGTTTCTTTGAATTGCTTGTTACAATCTGTTGAATGTTGATAGTACAGAGCCAAATTGAGTGTTAAGCCAGGGTCTGGCACCTCATGAAAAAGAATGCCATTCCAATCGCACCATACATACAGCAGAACCTTATTTAGTGTCAATCCAGGCTTTGAAGTCGTTTGTGATTATTCATCTTTTTTCGACTATGATCTTTTTGGAACGACAATCTCGTATCTTATACTATTTTCATCGCCCGTAATGATTTGCTTCAAAAATGGTTCTAATTCGTTTGCGTTTTATTAGCATTTTGCAAATGGAAATTTGGTCGATCAAATTTTTTTGTGTCAATTCATGCGGCACCCAAACTTCGAGCTTCTTTGTGTATCCAGCCTTACGCAAATGGTGCAATACTATTTGGTGATGGATATTCGGTTCCTTGGCAATGTCACGACTGCTTATGTGTTGGTCTTCTTCAATTTTTTGTAAGATTTCATCGACTTTTTCAGTGATTGTCGATCTGAGCGAAGTCTATCTTTGTCAACAAAATGTCCAGAACGAAAGTGAGCGAACCATCTCTTGGCTGTGGCTTTTGATAAAATATCTTGCTCGTAGACAATGCAATGCATTCTTACCTTGATCGTAGTAATATTGTAAAATAAAACGAATTTTTCAGAAATTTCACTCATTTTTAAATGATTACAACTTTTGACACGAATGACGCAATACAAAACCGTCCATATGGAAATTGCAGAGTGGAATGTCACCTTGCAAACGCATGTCAGTTTGATTCAATCGGATTAGTATTGCCCGATATTTGACAACGAACCCCATCTAGAGACAAAAAGGCGCAATACATTTTAGACTATCCAAGTATATATATATATATATATATATATATATATATATATATATATATATATATATATATATATATATATATACATATATATGTATATATATTTATATATAGATATATATATATATATATATATATATATATATATATATATATATATATATGTATAAATATATATATATATATATATATATATATATATATATATATATATATATATATATATATATATATATATATATATATATATATATATATATATAAATGGTAGCTAACAAAGTTTGTGACCACGCTAGAGTTTGCAACTTTGCTCCGATTTTCACCAAATTTTCAGGAAAGGTGCATTGAGTAAATATCTCAGTCGAAGTCGTGAACCAGCTATATCGGCCGGGCAAAAACAAAATCGCGGCCATTTGAGACGAAAATCGTGTTTTCTGTTCGGACCAAAGTAAAGCTCCGATTTGGATGAAATTCGGTACAAAGATTCATTGATATACGTGATGAATCTCACAATAAAAAATCTAAAGTCGGCTTGTCTCAAACAAAGTGACGTACGCTCAAAAATCGAAAAACGTACAAAATATTGTTGTTGTAGTTGTGACCAAAGCTTTTAACCGATATGTATGAAACTCGATGGCTTGATAAAACCTATAAGTACCCTAGTAGCACAGAAGGGTGTAAAACCCGTCAAATTAACCGTTAAAAACACCTTGGTGATTTCACTAATAACGTGAAAAAGACTTATTTTTCACTTATATTACACGTGAAAACGAACGTATTTGGTCAGGTATAAGATAACCCAGGTTATACAAAAACGAGAGTGCCACGTGAATATCACTGGTGTATTCATTGTTTAAAACACGTTTAAAAATGACTCTGGTTATTTTTCGACATAAAATGCACCTGAAAATCACTGGTGTATTCAAAGTTTGATGCATGTTAGAAATTAACCCTGGTTATTCTTCACCCAAAATTCACGTGAAAATCACTGGTAGATCTAGTTTTCTGCACTTTAGAAAATAACCCTGGTTATTTTTTCACGCAAAATGCACCTGAAACTCACTGGTGTATCTAAAGTTTGCCATACCTTGAAAAGTTACCCAGATTATTTTTCACATAAAATGAACCTGAAAGTTACTAGTACAATCTGACAACCCATAATTATGAGCTAGGAATCAGGGTTGCATTATGCGGCACTGTTAATTTTGCTAATACGGTCGTGTAACTTATGAAGTAACTACAAAATAAATTATGAAATGGAAACGCATAATATTCAAACTTTTGCATTTATTTTTCTCTAACAACTCTATTATTAAATGTGTAAAATAGAAATTATAATGAATAACGTATAACAATAAACAAAATAAAATAAACGAAGGCACATCAATTTTTTTCATAAGGAATTGACAGAATCTGATGAATAGAAAATATTAAATGAAATATCACGATGAAAATTGTGGATAATAAAAAGTAAAGGCTTCTTCGGGCTTCTTCCACGGTGAGATCTTATTGAATATATGATAATTATGTGAAACAGTTCATAATGCTGTACTTGTCCTGAAAAACATCATAAAATTAAGATTAGATTAGCGTGTTTTACAGTTAAAAGGAGAAAAATAAGCTTACTGTTTGTTTAATACACGATATTTGGCATGCTTGAGGTACTCCTTAAAGAAATCAGCACCTTCTTTATCGGTAAATGAAGGAAATGCTTTTCTTACTGCAGAAAATAAAAGTTTTACAGTTTCCTTATAATTATTCACCAGACTTGGCTTATTTGTTGTTCCTGTCCAGGAAAACGCATAAAATTCGTAAAGTTTTTTTCCCATTGTTTCCACCGAACGTCATTAGTTTTCTGAGCTAGAAATATAAGGCAACATATATTTGGATATTAATTAAAATAAAATATTAATTGATTAAAATACAATTATTTACCAGTTTTTTTCTGAAATATTCATCCTGATGTAATCTTTTTTCAAATGTCTCAAAGCTAGTTACATTTTCAATCGGAAAATATTGCTCCGCAGCATCATCTTCTTCTACACAAGGAGCATCGTACTGTGTATTTTCAATTTTTTTTAGGATAAGGTCCATTGCAGTGTTAACTTCAGCCTCAAATTTAATTCTTTCTTCATGTTGTTGACGTAATTCGTTCTGGAGCTCTTGTTTTGTTTGTTTAAGCTCCTTTTGCAGATCTTCTAACTGCTTGGTAACTAAAAGCGCAGTAGGTAAAAAATATGGCAAAAGTAGGGTTTTAAATTTATTCTCTTACTTATATCACTCGTAGTCGTAAAGGTTGAGGCAACTTCTTGTTCAGCATCAATTACTTCGTAAATTAATTCCGAGAAACTGTTGACTTCTTGACCTGTGAGGAGTAATACATAAATGTTTGAGGTATGTAAGGTATTATATACAAAGCTGTACCTGTGTTTATTGATTCCAACATTGGATTAAAATCAGGACGAGGAGCTTTTTCGTGAAAACTTAATACTTCATTTGGTTGATCACTATCCGACAGCATTTCAGCTTCTTTTTCCTTTCCAATAGCTTCAGCCGAATTTCCTGAAAACACATGTATTTATTGTAAGAATTAGTGCAAAAATATGCAAAGTGAAATGTAAAAAACTACCTAAATTATCCATAAGTATCTTGCAAATGTACTGGTCACAATTTCCAACCGCAGGTAAACACGATTTTCGTCGCTTTTCTCGTTCAATTTTATTTTTGGGCCAAAATAGAATATTATCCTTGATCCATGAAGAAGGAACAGCTGTGCAGTATTTCCGTCCATTTTCAATTGTTTGTACGACGCTATACATTTTTTTATTTATTCTATATAAATATTTTTATACTATATTCCTATACTATTGCTTTTCTATTCGATGCTAGCTTTCTATAAATTTATTAAATAAATTGAATTTTAATATATATTTTTTTTAACAGGTATGAAGTAATGCGATAAAAACACTTTTATTTACATCAAGTTCTATCCTAAATAGTTTACAAATAATTTCAGTTAGAGACCATAGTTTGTCGTGTGATGTTTGTATACAGTTCGCTGAATACGAGGTGTGTTCAAAAAGTATCACGAATTTTGAATTTTCGCGGGTTACGTATATTCGAATTTCAAGTTTATGTTGGTACTCATGTCTTTCTCTTATGCCGACAAGCTCGGCCATTTTGAATGTTCACTTGATTGGTGATAGCTGCTTTACTTGCACGTGTTTTCAATCATCTTCGATTTTTACTTATTCAAAAAAATGGATCAAAGAACGTGTATCAAATTTTGTGTGAACAACGAAATTAAGTGCACGGATGCATTCCGAATGTTGACTGTGGCATACGGAGACGCTACCTTGGACCGAAGCAACGTTTATAGGTGGTACAAAATGTTTTTAGAAGGCCGAGAAGATGTGAACGACGAAGAGCGTGCCGGACGCCCGAGCACTTCAACAACAGACGAAAAAATTAATGAAGTGGAGAAAATGGTATTGGCCAATTGTCGAATCACCGTTAGAGAAGTTGCTGAGGACCTAAACATATCGATTGGCTCGTGCCATTCGATTCTTATCAACGATTTGGGCATGAGACGGGTCGCCGCGAAATTCATACCAAAATTGCTCAATTGCGACCAAAAACAGCAACGCATGCTAGTGAGATGTTAAACTCTGTCCGCGACGAACCAAATTTGCTCCAGAGGGTCATAACTGGTGACGAATTGTGGGTTTATGGTTATGACGTGGAAACCAAAGCTCAATCATCTCAATGGAAGCTGCCGCATGAACCAAGACCGAAAAAAGCGCGCCAAGTTCGGTCGAATGTGAAAGTTTTGCTGACAGTTTTCTTCGATTGCAGGGGCGTGGTGCATCATGAGTTCTTGCCACAGGGAAGAACGGTCAATAAGGAATATTACCTGCAAGTTATGCGCAATTTGCGCGAAGCAATCCGCCAGAAACGCCCGGATTTGTGGGAGAACAAAAATTGGCTTTTGCACCACGATAACGCCCCTGCTCACACATCGTTGCTTGTGCGCGACTTTTTGGCCAAAAACAACGCACTAATGATGCCACAGCCACCGTATTTCCTAGATCTGGCCCTCTGTGACTTTCTCTTGTTTCCTAAACTGAAGAGGCCCATGAAAGGACGACGTTACGCTACGCTTGACGAAATAAAGACGGCATCGAAGGAGGAGCTGAACAAGATTAAAAAAAAATGATTTTTTGAAGTGCTTCGAAGATTGGAAAAACCGTTGGCACAAGTGTATAATATCTCATGGGGATTACTTTGAAGGGGACAAAATAGATATTCATGAATAAATAAATAATTTTTGAAAAAAAAACAAAATTCGTGATATTTTTTGAACACACCTCGTATATGTTAAGATAAAAAGACTTAAGTGGTATGCAATAGAATTCTGAAACTGATAATAAACTGCATCCGTATATCATTGGAGCATTGTTTTTAATTGTGCAGCTTTTCATATTTACAATTAAACCTTCCTTTGTTAAGAACCATTTATCATTTTCATGAGCTGAAATGATGAAATTTTCAAGCTTAACTTCTAAATAAACACCATTACAATGTGGCAAAATATGAGCAATTCCATTTTGCTGTTTATATATCTGTACAGAACGTTTCTGATTTTGAGATGCAATAATCTCCGCACCTTCACTTATTCGATTCCTTAATTGTTCTAATGGTAGTCTACCGGTTCTTAAGAGCCTTTTTATTTGATGAAGTTTATTTTCGTACGGAAATGCAGAAAAATTGTCCAGTATTCCATTTCGGCCAACATCATCTACTATATGAAGAAGATTGTGTATATTATAGGTGATGTAATCTCTGCCATATATCTTTCCATAATCAGATACAAAACACTCAAACATTTTACTTGCTACTGGAAGAAGATGTTTTAATTTTTCACTGCAGCAAATGCGTACTCCACAATGAAGTAACATAAAATGTGTATATACATCTTCCGAAACAATATTTATGAGAACTACAGGGCCAATATACAATAGAAACGTTCTTAACTCGGTTGCCTTCCAAAAATGAAATGTATTCACTTCTCGTAATTTTCGGTTAAAGTCTCTTGGCAAAGTTTTCCCTGCTTTTATTATATTGCAGGAGAGTTCATCTATTTTTTTAGAAGAAAGTTTTGTTTTTAAGGAAGCTGATGGTTTCCCTCGTACCCAGATTGAAAATAATCTCTTTACAATACCTAAACAGATAAGGTGCATATAATCCAATGGGAAATTTTGAACCATATCAATTGGCAATCGAAGTAAAGGAGATTTGTTGACATGATGTTCACCATGAATTTCTTCTCTAAATGTTACGTCAGTTCTTTGTACGCTGCATGTTCCATGAAAGCTCATTGTATAACTTTTATGAGAGTATTGACCTTCAATGTTGCACCTTTCACATGCGTAGTACCCATTATGTCCTTTGACGCCTTTTATAAATGCTCTTGCTGGTGTGTCACATATAAAATTTCCAACAAATATTCTTATCTGGCCACTTTCACATGTAATACCTTCTACAATTAAATGTTCCAAATTGTCTAGAGGGCATTTCAAAAATTCTTCTGTTGAATTCAGTTTTTCCATACCAGAATATATACCCACTATAAAAGGATTGGATATACTTCGAATACTACATAAAATGGGCCAAAATTGAGCTTTAGAACTATCACTGATCGGAAGACCATCAATATTAAAGTCGAGAAAAAATTTTTCTATGTACATGGATTTGTTTTTATTGAAAAATTGTTGCAGATTCTTTCCAATCTCAAAATGTATATATTTCCCAGGTGCAACACAAATTGCAGGTACACGATCTCTAGGGGTATTTAAAATTGTCCGAGAATCCTTTGGAATGTTGATATGATTAGTTTGAAGACACACTAGTAAATCATTCAAAGCTATGTGAGTTATGTTGTGTTTCACAGCCCATTCCTTCAAATCCAGTGCTAAATTTCCCTGGATTGGTATTTTCAAATGTTCGTCGTACAAATCCTTATTATCACTATGAGAATTTTGCACATTTCCTTGTGTATCTGCTGTATTTCCATCTATTTTTCTTTCACTTTCTTTGCATTCAACACTTTCACAATTTGCAACTTGTTGAGTATTGGCACGCTTTGTTTGAATTAATTCCACTATCCGTCGATTAAATGTTTGCCTTGAGCTCATTCAATGTTTTACAATAAGCCGCTTCATCGCTACATGCACTTCATGTGTGCGATTAATTCTTACACTTACACCAATAAATTTTTCTTTAAGATTCACTGTTAAAATATAATTCTTACCACCGGATATTTCCAATTATTATCCAATTTTTTGCACTTTTTATACACTCTCCATACGTTAAAACACTATAAATCACAACATACGTAAAACCACTACGAGATTTGACGCACGAATGGCAAACACGCTCCCAAAAGTTATATTCTAACCAAATTTACACGTGAAAAACACTACTTTTAATTTCATTCTGACAAAAGAGAATCAGAGAGTCATTTTTTAACCAATTTTACACCGATCGTGAATTTTAGGAAATTCAATGTTGCATTTCACACCGCAAAGTGTTTTCAAGGTTATTTTTGGTATAGTGTAACACCATGAAGAAACAAAAAGAAAAAAACTTCCTGTGCATTTTTGGTTATTCTATGACCGCAATTTACGCTGGCTATTTGGGTTATATTCTAACGACCTTTACACGTGAAAAACATTTGCTTGAATTGCATTTTCACAACTACTGAGGTATTTTTTAACCCATTTTACACCGAAAGTGAATTCTAAGTATTTAGTTTTCGCATTTTAAACCGCAAAGTGATTTTGAGGTTATTTTTGGTAGAGTTTAACACTCTAAAGAAATAATAAGGAAAAAATTACTGTGTACTTTTGGTTATTTTATAACCGCGGTGTATGCTTGCTACTTGGGTATCTAAAGAGCTGTGTAAAAAATTGAGAGTCACGTCACAAAGAACAAAATGGCGGCCAGTTGAAACTCCAAACTTCAAAGGCTTCTAAAGGTTGCAATTTTAATCCACAGTATATAAAACTTGATTTTTAGATAGAAATTTTTTTATTTCTATAGCCCTCTAGTAGCAAAGTTTATCACAGGTTTCCGATGAAACTTGGAATTATAAGTTATTAGGGCAAGTTAATTTAACCTGCAAAATGCAAAAAATGCAAATCGGATGACAAATGAAAAAGTCAAAAATTTACAGCTTAATATTTTTAGCAGCCGTTTTCAATAAACATTCTAAATAACGGCGCCTGATGGTTCCGAAAAGAATTGAAAATATGTATATTAATGGCAACGCACCTCTGCGTGGTAACCACTGTGCAATGTGTAAACAGCAAATGTGAGAAGGACGGAACCTGTATTTTTATGTTTATAGCAATTTATTATTCGCTAATTTTCAATATATAATCCATACAAATTCTTTTTCGAAACATTACGCTACATACGAGAAATTTACCTTTTCGGCTGGTGCTGCCAACGAGAATTTTTTAAGCGAGTATGTACTCAGCTTGTACTTTAAATCAAATTCAAATCAATTCTCCTAATAATTAGAAAATTTTTGATGATTTGTTGAATGTTTATGCTTGCAACATTATAATGATTGAAGCAATTAAAACTTTCTCTACACTGAACAAATCGCATAAAATTGTTCAACAAGTAAACCACACGAGTTGCTTGATTGAAAAGTGAACTACAGACTGGTTTTTAAAATCAATCAGTTTCTGCATTATTACATTAATTTCTTCCAACAAATTCATTTTGCAAAATCGAAACTCACTTCCTAATTTGCATTCATTATTCAAATTTATGGATCGTTGGCAGTAAAGTGCGCTAGCAACTTTCCCAACGCCCTTGCACTCAATACTCACCCCATGTAACCAATTCCTGGCATCGTGGCTACAAACTGCTCGTTCGCAAGATCGATTGAGCTGGATTAATTTCATCAAAATTAAATAGTTTGCTCATTGAGATAATTAAATTGATGGTGGAAGTGGGAAAGCGGCACAACTAAACGCTTTCCCTCTCCCAGCCGTAAGTCAACGAGAAAGTCGTGTTGAAGGCGTTGTCGGTAACGATACGTTGCGATAGCAAGATTGCATCAATTTTCTTCGATAACTTCTTGGTGTGACGGCATTTATTACCATTGTTATCCGTTTTCTTGGATGGAGTATTCGCTTGATGGTGCTCGATGATGTCTGCTACGTTGGTAAGTTTTCATGTCCGTGTTGTTTTAGCTTTAATTTAATATACTAAAGGAAAACGCACTTCAAGCATTTATTTTATAGAAGGTCATGTTAAAGTTATGATGCATGAAGTTCGTAAAATTTAATAAAATTATCCATTAAATTACTGCTGCATAGTTTGTTCATTAGAAAATTACAATGAAATGAAAGTAACAACCTTCTTTAAGTTTAAAACAAATTTAGACGGAGTAAAAGATAAAACATGAAGCCATTGTAGTCGATGTTCATAATGACAAATTGATGACATTGACGTTATTAAAATTTTCGAAAATGTTCATGTGTTAAGCCAGTATAAAATCAAATTTCCTTTCGATTAAGCTAACGATATTTTAATGAGAGTTTTACTGCAAATAGTCCACTTGCTTCTGCACGTGTACTTTATGAGTCGGTTCCATTCATGAGATCCAGACAAAGGAGTAGACGACAGACAATTTACCTCATAAAATTTCTTAGAAAATGGAAGAAGTATCTTCTTGCATGTAGAATACATGTGGGGTATTCTGCTGATATTGATGTATATTAATGGAAGAAGCTTAGCACGTAATTCAGTTTTATTTGCGAAGCCTCCAATTAGAAAAATTAAACAAAGTTAAGAGCGCATAGAGCTTCAAGGTTTCATAACATTTATTTGTGCAATCAGTCTGTTTGCATTGACTTCTTGGTACTGATTACTTAAAGTCTTAAAATGCCGTAGTCTTAAAAATGTGATTGATTTCATAATTGTTGGACCTTCAGAAAAAATCAAGAAGATATCAGCCAGAGAATTGTAAAAGATATCATTTTTAAATAGATGTTCTAAGCAAAATTTCCATATGTTAAACATTTCAAGTTATCAATACGTACCAAATGGTCACTATAAATTATTTAGAGTCTAGAGAAATATTATACTTTTGAAGTTGGAAAATAATTTAAGCCAAAATTTAATAAAACGGGGTTGGTTTTCCTAAAATAAGAGTTCTGTTCCTTTATATCCACAGTATTCATATATAATTACTTTATATTTAGCAATTTAATTATTAATTCAATGATTGGGCTTTAAATATTAATTGAATAAGCTGACAGAATGCAGGTTCAATGAATATGTATTTCCTTAAGTTACTTCGTAAAACTAAATGAATCATTTGAATCAAATTACGCTAAGCTTTTCGGGTTTTGTGAAATAATTTTACAAAACCCTGCTAAAATCATGACCTGTCTGTGTCACAGCAATTTTCCTCGCAAACGAAAGGGCGGTCCAACGATGCATGATTTTAATTGTGAGTCACACCTTAATGTCAAGTTCTTCGTCGAGCTTAATGTGACATTTCTTTGTTTCAGTGTTTGACTAATTCAACCATGGAGACGTACACAATTAAGCAGTGCGTTAAGGTTGCTGAAGCCTTATACGGAAATGAGCATTCAAATCAAAATGCATTTCGTGAACTTCGTGATTTTTTTGGTCAGCATAATCGACCAAATGTGGCCACAATCGGGAGAATTGTACGCGAATTTCAGCAAACCGGGTCTCTAGAAAATGTGAAATCACATGTGCATGCTCGCCCAGTTCGGTTGGTGGAAAACATTGCTGTTGTGTGTGGCAGAAGAGCCGTCAACTGCGACTCGTCATTGCGCTCAACAACTGAACATCTCACGAACATCACTGATGCAAATTTTTGAATAGAAATTTGAATTTGCACGCTTACAAAGTTCAATTGACCCAAGAGCTGAAGCCTACTGGTCTTCTCAAGCGTCGCCAATACGCTGAATGGTTGGTAAGGAATGGTGATTTTACAAAAAAATATCATCTTCAGCGACGAGGCACTCTTTCACCTGAGTGGATCTGTTAACAAGCTGAATTGCTGCATTTGGGCAAATGAAAATCCACGAGTGATTGTCGAAAAGCCGATGCATCCACAAAGAGTGACTGTTTGGTGCGGTTTATGGGCTGGCGGCGTCACCGGGCGGTACCCCTTCGCAAATGAGGACAGCCAAGTAGTTACCGTGAATTGTATTCGCTATTGCGAGATGGCAACGGACAACGGACCTGGACGATATGTGGTTCTAACTGAAAGGCACAACTTGCCACACAGACAACGAACCAATGGCTCTTTTGCGCGAGAAATTCAATGGCCGTGTTATCTCACGCTGTGGCGATGTTAATTGGCCACCTAGATCATGTGATTTGACACCGTTGGACTTCTTTCTCTGGGGATATTTAAGAGAAAAAATGTACGTGAATAAGCCAAGAACAATTCAAGAGCTAAATGATGAGATAATTCAGCACATTAACGACATTGAATCTCAATTATGTCTCAGAGTCATTGAAAATATGGACCATCAAATAGCGCTATGCCGCCGTAGCTGGGGCGAGCATTTGGGCAATATTTCTTTTCACACATAATTGTCATAGGTCGTTCTATTGTGATAAAAAATATTAACATAATTCTCTGAAAACTTTTTGTTTTTACAATTAACATCGCGCGTTTTGTTTGGACTTAAGCTAGATGTTGGAATATTTAAACATTCCCAAATTACAAAACCAATCTGTTTTTAAACATAAACAATTCTAATTGTAAACAAGCAAATGCAATTCATCTTGTTTCAAGAATATTGAGACTGAGACGCTTGTGGCAAACCTGCAACCTTGAAATTTTTCCCCCCTTCGCGAGGATCTTTACCCCTTTTCACTCATATATTTACCTTTGCTCTAGCTTGCTTAGTTCCCCTGCTATGTTGTCTTGAGTAGACGTGTGTTGGCGGTTCTTGTAATGAAAATGGAAAAACGAGATCAAGAGCAACGCGTCGCGATAAAATTTTGCGCCAGATTGGGCAAAACAGCTTCGGAAACGTACGCTAAAATTGTAAAAGTGCATGGTGATAGTGCCCTTAGTCGTGTCCAGGTGCTTGATGGCATAAAGAGTTTAAGGAGGGGCGTGAAAGCGTGGAAGATGAGGCACAGAGCGGGAGACCAGTCAAGGTGTGGACTGACGCAAGTGTGTAGCGTGTGGCTGTCCTTATCCATGAAGATCGGAGTAAACTAAGTCTACTTTCGCCAAGTAATCGAAAAATTGCGATAACGAGTGAAGAGGCTGCGCCCCGACATTGTTCGTAAGTGGATCCTTCATCACGACAACCCGCCGTGCCACATCGCGTTCAGCGTGTACCAGTATTTGGCCTCTAAAGGGATCGCCGTGTTGCAACAGCCGCCTTATTCGCCCGATATGTCATCCTGTGACTTTTTTCTCGTTCCCTAGAACAAAATCGGTGTTCAAAGGAACCCATTTTGAGCCGATTACGGACTTCCAGGCGGTCGTAACGAGGGTGCTCGCGGACATCCCAGTTAAAGTATTTCAGAAATGTAACGAAGCATGGAAAATGCACTGGAATCGTGATATAGCTGCCAAAAGGGACTGCTATGAAGGGGATGGCAGAGTTGTAGAATAATTTTTAAATATACAGTTTTCATGGAATCAGTCTCATTGCTTAATTGTCACACGTCGTTATCTTTTGTTTAATTAGGATTTGTATCTGAACAAGTGTGCATAGCATCTATGCGCTCAAAAAATTTGTTAGGTTAAGAAATTACGCAGTGTGGCTGCTAGAAGTATGCCCATGTGTATAGTCATTAGTTAGTTGAGAAAGATTGTGTGATGGCTAAGATGCTCCTGATAAATATATTTGACATAGAAAGATACAAATTGTTTGATCAAAAAAGAACTTTGACACCCGTTTTGCAGTAGGTTATGCCCCCAGGTTACGTTGAAAATTAGTTTCGTTGTTGTAAAATGATTTCCAAAAACAAAAGAAAGGTAGCGAAGAAAAGTGTTTTGGAATTTTTTTTTTTTTTAATAACAAAATTAAGTCATGAAACGTGTCAGTACCAAAAGGGACACTAAACTCTATGATGGGGAAAAATACAGAGAATGGAAACTCTGTAACTGAACTGAATGCTATCTAAATGCTAGATAGTGAAGTCCCACGAAAAATAACCGAAGAGTGAAATATTGCAGAAAGGACTACAAAAAGTGTTAGCATAGAATATTAAGTGATTCCATTTTGAGTTTTGCAAAAGAAAAAAATACTGCAAAGCAAATAATTAGAAATCTAGAAAAGAGTGTTGTAACCCAAATGGCGTTAAGAAAGACGTTACTTTCTTTGAAATTGCAGAGTGATACAAAATTAATGAATCATTTTAATGATTTGGATGATATAATTCGTGATATGTTGGCAGCTGGTACTAAACTGGATGAAACTGACAAAGTCGCACATTTGCTTCTGTCATTACCCAGTTAGTATGATGGGGTGATAACTGCGATAGAGAATTCATTGGATGATAGTTTAGGTGTGGCTTTCACTAAAACACAATTGTTGGACCATGAAGTTAAACTTATAAATGAAAACCGAAATCTATGTGAACAAGTGCTCCAGGTCGAAAAGTGTTTTATAATAAAAACTATTTTAAGGAAAGAAGTGTTATGAATAGAAGTGATCAGTTCAAAAAACCTAATAATAATGAGTTTAATAAACTAAAATTTGATAAAAATGCCAGAAAAGTTAAGTGTCATCATCGTGGAAGCAAAGATACCTAAAAAAGTAGTAGTAAAGTGTATGTACTCATATATCAATGTCCGTAAGGGACTGCAGCGATAATTTGCTGCCTTGCCGAGCAAAGATCTTGGAGCCCGTCAAAATTGGCCTTGTCTGAGGACGCGTGAATGTGCTGGCAAGCTAGCATTGCGGTGTTATGGGGCGGGTTCTTTTCCCTAGCACAAGGGCCCACATTCACGAATTAAGTGGTCGTAGGACTCGGTTCGACGATGTCGAGGCCGAGGTAACCTACTGAAGGGAGGAAGGACTAACTGGGCTTGGTGAACGCGGGCGAGATTCGAGAGGATCTCGTCTTACCATGTATAAGTGGAAGCGGTGCCCCCTCGTAGCCCCCATTCGGATAAGGATCTATTGCAGACGCGGCCTTATATTTTTCGTTTAAATGAAAAACTCATACAAACATAATTAGCATGAATTTTTCCTTCAGATGAAAAATATTAAGGTTTCAAATTTATGTTGTCTTATATGATGGAATCACATAACCCTTAAGCATAAATAGGAAATTCAAGCGAAAGGCCCCTCTACCCTGCAAGAGCACCTGCAACGACAAAGAAAAGGGGTGAGCTCACCCTAAGGGTAGCTCATGAGTGGAGTGCCAGCCAATATGACCGGTCCCATAGCCGGTCAGAGTTTTCAACTAAATGAAAAGACCGAACGTGCAGTTAAATTATCTATTCATTCTCTTTTTTTCTATATACTAACATCTAAATAAATGATGTTTTTCCAGACAATTTATTGTATATTAACGAAAAACAAATCGTTATCTAAAGAAAAAATTGTGCTAGGCTAACTTCTCTAAATTGTTTTTTTTTTCGTAGCGCTACAACCTCTTTCGGGCATTCGCTTAGAAAAAGTTAGAGATCATGATCTAATGTATTGGCTCTCCACAAGGTGATATGATCATTATCACGCTTTTGGCAGTGTGTAAGTCCATCCAGCTGCGATACGATCTTATTTTAAACCAGCACGTATCATAACTTATAGTCCATCCGAAGAACCAATTGAACTATATCTCGTTCATGCCAAAGAAACTTTAACCAGAGACCTTCGGTTTACGGGCTTAGTGCTCTACCCACTAAGCCACGCGGACTATTGTTTTAGTTTTTACAAAAAAGTTAATGTTTACTTTTCGCTTAACCTTATCATTATTATTTCATTATTTACAAATAGTGTGCAATGAAAAAATTTCGCAAGCTTTCGAAAGGATAGATGTCTTCAAAGTTCGATTGCGTGTATAAAAAAAAATAAATTGCAAAAATTTTGTACACTTACCTTCTGTACTTAATTCTCCTTCTCATACATCCTTTTTACATTAAGAATAATAAATGTAAATATATTGCACAATATTTGTGTTTATCTACATATATTGTGCAATATATTCATATAATGACCTGGATCTCACCGGATGGCAACACACAAAACCAGATTGATCATGTCCTGATCCAACAACGTTGGGCCTCGAGCATGCTTGACGTCCGTAAATACCGAGGAGCCAACTGTAACTGAGGTTAATGCTTGATCAAATTAACGTATCGATATCATATGTTAAAGGCATATTTGCCGAAGAACAGCCCGCCACAAAAATTTGACATCGAAAGGCTCCAAACGGCATCTGTGGCCAAAAATTTTACGGAATCCCTCGACACCCAGCTGGCTCCCATCTTATCAGAAGCATCGTTAAAGACAAGCAACGAGCTCTGCATGGAAGTGAAAGTGACTTTTAAGACCGTGGCAGAACATACGACCAGAAATCAATCCCAGCGCAAGAGAAATGATTGGTTCGATGATAAATGCCAGAATGCATTAGACAATAATAATCAGGCGTACAAAGAATACGTAAAAGGGAAGACCAGGACAAATGTAGAACACTATGAAAATCTCAGAAGAGTATCAAATAGGATAATTAGAAATACGAAAAGAAAATACTATGATGACTGATTGAGAAGCATTGATGTATGTCTAGCGAGCAGCAACACAAGATAAGCATACAACGTAGTAAAAAGCCTGAAATGTGCTCAGTTGTGATGGCCAAGATTAAGGTAAGATGCTCATCATATGTCAAGAATCTCCTTATTCTTCCGCACAGCTCCATTGGCGCCATCGACTCTGGACGATGTTTGTTCCACCATCGAAGCCCAAATGAATAATACAGCGCCGAACATCGATGAGATTCCAGTGGAGGTCATCAAATATGGTGGCAGCAATGTTCTTAAAACTATTCACTAAGTCATCTAGCACATTTGGCAACAAGAACATATACCGGAAGAGTGGAGACAATCAATTATATTACCTATCCACAAAAAGATGACAAGCCATAGTACAAAAACTATAGAGGCATGTCACTGCTTCGTGCGGGGTCCAAAATATTTTCAAAGAGCTTCGAGGATAAAACCAGATCATACGCCATCAGTATTAGTGGGGAGTATCAAGGTGGTTTTAGAACAGGTAGATCGATGACATATCAATTGTTCAGAGTCAAGCAGGTACTTGAAAAATGCTGGGAGTTCCGAGTAGGCATACACCAAACGTTGACTTTAGGCAAGCATACGATAGTATTGAGCGTAACTTCCTGTACCAGATAACGCTTTCCTTTGGCATCCCAGCCAAATTAGTCCATCTTATCAAAATGACAATGATGCTAATGATCTCTCAAGCTCGCATCAATAACTAACTCACCGATGCCTTTGACACAGATATCAGATTTTTGCAGTCGGATGGGCTGGCCCCACTACTATTCAATTTGGCTCTAGAGTACGTCATAAGGCAGCTACCTGTCGATACCCGAGGTACATTGCTATACAAGTTGAGCCAAGTAGTACCCTATGCGGATGACATCAACATTTTGTCACGATCATTAACAAGTGCCTCAGAACTCTTACTGAACTCGACAACGAAGTTAAACTGGTAGCACTATAAATCAATGAAAATAAAACAAAGCTCATGACGCAGTCGAGGAAAAACACCCCATGCACACAAAATATCATTATCGACAATGTGAGAGAATTTGCATACTTAGGTGCCAAAATTAATGGGAGGCAGCATTGAAAGAGACAAAATACGCCGGAGAATACAACTTGCAAATAAAATATTTTATTCAGTTTTGACGATATTGAAGGCCAGTGGCATCCACAAAAAAACAGAGTTCCAGTATACAAATCTGTGCTAAGACCTTTGTTATGCTGTGGGTGTAAAAATGGACCCTAGCCCATGCATCCATTAATATATTGAATGCCTTTGAACGATCGGTCCTGAGGTGAATAATCGGAGTTAAGTTAGACGGGGACCAATGGTGAATCCGATACAACCATGAGCTGTATGAAATTTTTGACGAACCGGGCATCTCAACGATTGTAAGACTTTGGTAACCGCAATGGGCTGGACACAGGAATCGTATGGATGAACAACGGATTCCCAAGAAGGTATTCTTTAGAAGAACTGAAGGCCGGAGACCAGTGGCAAAACCGAGGAAACGCTGGCCTGGCTCAGTCAGTTGGATTTTGAAATTGGAGGACATGGTCAATGAAGTAAGATAGTTAGAGGTACTATTTGCAGGAAGCGAAGGCCTAAGAGGGGCTGTGGTGCTACGAAGAAGAATGAAAATGCCATACTCCCTCTTGCAGTTTCAAGGTTGTTGCCATAGGACCAATTCATTCTAATGTTCTGTCGCAGATCTCGAAACAATGTAGCGTTTTCAATGCAAGGATAGTTCAATTTCGGTGACATGGTTATTGCTTTCGTTCCACAATATCATTATATCGGAATACTTGTTTTCAAACTGCTGCCTCCCTAAAAAAAGGTATAAGTAGGATTTAGTAGCAGAGCTGTAGGTATAACATATTTATAGTTATTGGTATTGCTTTGCATTTAATGCCCCACCATTGGGAAACCAGTAAACCCATTTCGCGACCCCAAGACCATTCGTTACCATTTGATTTCTAAAACGGGCTTGAGACCATCCATGTTGGATTTATCATCATTCACTAAGATTCATATGTTTAACATATCGGTCAATAAGTCCCGAGACTAACAACAAAAACAACATTTTTTTTCAAAAATCATTTTAATTCATCATATGATCTCCTTTTAGGGTGATACAATCTTTCCAACGCCTTTCCAAGATTTCTATACCATGTTTATAGAAGGATTTATCCTTTGCTTCAAAATAGGCTTCAATTTCGTCAATGACCTCCTCATTCAAGCCAAATTTTTTTGAGGTCAGCAAAGAGCCAGTAGTCGCTGGGGGCTAAATCTGGCGAATACGGAGGGTGGAAAAGCAAATCACAACCCAATTCGTTCAATTTTGCCATTGTTTTCATAGATTCCACGGACTTCCACTGAAAGCAATCGCGGCACCGACTTGGAAAAAACCTTTTTCATGCTCAATTTTTCCTGAAGGATTGTAAATACGCTTCCAGATGATATCTGTGTCATTTTTGCAATCTCACGAATCTTCACTTTGCGATTTTTCACTACAATTTTTAACACTTCACTCACATTTTCCTGTTTAACGGCTTCCAATGGCCTACCCGAACGTTCCGCATCGTTTATGTCCGTACAACCACGATTAAACTCAGCATACCAATGACAAACCGTTGGTTTTGGTGAAGAAGAGTCCGGGTAATGTTTTTCAAGCCATCGCTGGGCTTCTACGGTGTTTTTACCCATTAAAAAACAATGTTTTATCAACACGCGAAACTCGCTTTTTTCCATTTTTCAAACAAATTACAAAGTGACTTAACTCTAACCTCGATAACTCTGCTGTCTGTGATCCGATCGAATTGAAATTTTTACACGTTTCATGTAAAGGTTTGTACTCTATAGAAACGTAGCCAGTTTGGTACTACTAGCACCATCTCTGGGTTAGTCTCGGGACTCATTGAACAATGTGTTATCTCATGTCCCTGATTAATGCGATATTCATTTTCATTCTTGAGACGCCCTTTGAAGAAGTTAGTTTGCATGTTGCAGATCAAAATTGTTTTCACGTTCGTCATCTTCGGTACCATTTGCACGCATGTACTGTAATTCACATGTACTGTAATTCTTGATAAATCACATGTACTGTAATTCTTGATAAAGTCAAGGAGAAATAACGTTTGCGACCACACAATCCTTGTAGATAATGCAGTGCGCTACAGTTTCTTAGAAATTCACCGGACCCACGGCTTATTAACCTCGATGCTTGTGATTGGCTGTTGCGTTGGCGGAAAGTTTATTTGCCGTTAATTCAGAAGTTTTGTAAACCAATCTTGAAATTCGTTGGATTGGCTGGCGCATTTATTTTGTTGTGTGTTTCAGTGGGTATCGAGCTGCATCTGTCAACCTTTCATCTTTTTTTGTAGCTGCAACTCATGTTCGAGATGAAGGTGGTTATTGCTGTCACTGCTATTGAGTTGATAAAACTTGTATTTGCTGTTGGCGCTACGTTAGAATAAGCTGCGGCTGCCGTTTAAAATTGTAAATTCGAGTTCTTGTTTGACTTCATTTCGGTACTTCAGTGTTGAAACAACCTGCACTATTATTGATCTAGCTTCACGTTCCGATATTGCCTTATGTTGCTCCAATTAGGAATCGAGATCATTATCATCACAATAGTGAATAAATTTAATAATATATTATCTATTTACTATTTATCCTCATTTGTAGTTGAATTAAAAAAAAAAATCAAACACTCTGGGTTAAGATATCCTCAAAATTTTTAAAGCATCTTCGTAATTATTTAAATTAGATGTTGTGTGCACAGTGCAAGATCCTTTTTCATAGGTATTTTAACGTAAAAGCTCTCTAAAACATCTACGACCCAGTGTAAAGGGATTAGAGTGGAGACTACGTTATAAGAATAAGTTGTGTGAACTACTTGATAAAACAACTGTCTAGTTGCATAAAGTAACGCAGATTGTAATGAATGAGCCATGCAGAAGGAATTGCAGAAAATCAGCAACTCAAAAGAACATTAAAGGCTAGAGCACAGGGTAGATGATTAGTGCGAAGACCAAAGAATCGATTTGAAGATACAGCAAAAGCTATCAGCAGAGAGTGATCAACTGGTGAACGAGGTCGTGGAGCCATGATATTTGGGGAAGATTAATTCTGAAGGCCAAGGCCCGGCTTAGATTATTGTGGCATAAATCATGACCTTTTCTTAACTACCTGAAAAATCTTATATACAATTTTGGCCTCTAAGGTATTTGTTTTACTCAAGACGGAAATTTTTTGTAGATTTTCCCTGTCTCTGCACCCCAAAGGGGAAGAGGCATGATGTGTAGCTAAGGAAAATAACAAAAATACAGCAAAATCACTATGTTTATTACTCTTATTAACTTATGATATGTTATGTCATTAACTTTGATTTGGTACAGTCTTTGGAAAATCAACTTATCATATTTTTCAATAATTAATCATTAATATGAATATTATGAAAAACAATTTTGCGTATGATGGGGTAATGAAATTGGGGCATGATGGGGAAGGCTACTTATCCTCACAAAACAAACAAATGTGAATTTCCTCCAGATCTTAATTGTCGACGCCAGCACAAGCATGAAAAGCTCAACGTCCCCAAAATCGGTAGCTTATCCAAGATTCTGACGATATCAAAAACTTGTGGTTTACATCATTACAATATAAACAATCGGCATCTTCATCATTGCTCTTTAGCATTCTGACTGAGTGTTTGATCTTTTTTTTTGTTTTTAAGCATTCCTTTTGAGGCAAATATCATTAGGGTTGGATCTTTTCCCCGGCCTTTACAAATTTTCCTTCCCATTTTTATAAGGAGTTGAAGTAATTATGGCTGTTTTTCCTCACCAGTATTGTTTGCTTTTGTCAATTCGTTGAACAAAAGGAATTAACAAAATATCACTAGGAGATGCATTCTTGAAGCTAGACGTCAGATCACGGCACGCTCCATCAACAGGAAGAATGAAAACATCCAAGTTCAGGTTTGGAGAAGGGTGTTTTATCCACTGTTAGTGTGACTGGTTCGTAGCATTTAGTGATTAACTCTGTTCTAGGTAGAGTGGAAGATGGCGTTGTAGCTTCAGGTTCTCTTGCAAAAGTTTCAGCATGAAAAGTTATCGTGGCTGTTGAAGATACTGTTGTGGCTGTTGTTGGTGAAGACAGACATGGTACTGCTTTAGTTTGAAGACCTTCAGCTTCTGATATTCTTTGTTGTTCTACATTCAATGATTTTGGAATATTTTGTATGTTTGTAGTCTCAGCAAAAATGAAATCGGCATAAGTAAAATTATTTTGGTTAATGGCCATATACTAGATTTTCTGATTGCGTTAATGGGGGGTAGACATTGTTGCCATCTGAACATATGCATTACCAAATATTTCACTCATCTGAAATAAAGTTACCACACGTCCAGGGTGTGATCTCAACCAACCTGTACCAGCATGATCGTAATGAGTGCTGAGTGGCTTCATAAATGCAATATCTGCAGGCTGCATTTCATGTGTGCAGTGAGGAGGTAAGCAAAGTAGAATTACTCCATTTTCATAAGCTAGATCAATCAATTTTAAGTTTTGAGTGTGACTCACATGACCATCTAGAAGCAACAATACGTGGTTAGCAGGAGTAGCTCCGGAAAACATCGTGAAGTTTTTGAACCATGTCAAAAATATTTTTGAAGTTAACCAGCCTCGAGGATTGCAAACTGCTGTAGTACCTGTTAAAGCATGATTTAAAAGTTCTTGTCTCATTCATTGTCTCAAAAAAATCATCAGTAGAGGCATGTAGGTTCCAATAGCGTCATAAAATATTTCCACTGTGATAGTCTTGTCTTCATCTGTCCTCGTACAGCAGATGATAACGAGCCCACTTGTTTTCGCCCCTTCACAGCTATCAGTTTAATATTGGTTTTTAGGAAAAATGGAAATTCCAGTTTCATCGCAACCAAATCAAACTTATCATAAATATCTCCATGCAAATGATAGAATTTACTTACAGCCACTTTGTTGAATCCCTTTCTTCTACCTCCTGATGTGGCATTTTAAAAAAACTTTTGAGCCAATCACCGCCTGCTATTTCCTTATTAGTATTCAAATTGTGTGCTTTTCCATTTTTAACCGCCAATTGGTATGCTAGAAGTCTCAGTTTGATAATGGTTAGTCCAAAGAGACGCTATTCCATACATTTAACATATGCTTTTATTTCGTCTTCTTCTCCCGGTGTAAATACAGTTTTTCCTGGGCTTTAAGGTAAAACAATAAAAGCTTTACCACCTTCCTTCATTTTCTTAACATATTGCTCTAAAGTATTGTAGTCGAAGGCACTGTGTATGCAGAAGCAGCTTTTTGTATCCCATATTTTTGCTTAAAACTTCATTCAAAGCATTTGTCGAACATTCTCCCCTTTTGATTTTTTTTCTTGTAAGCATGGACCATGATTTTACCTAATAAACTAACGTTATTTATTTATAAATTTAAATGAACCCAGACCAACAACCCCATTTCACCCAAAGGCTTCATCGTACCCCATCCTACTTCAAATGGTAGCTTTAAACAAAAGAAATTTTCACTAATAAAATCTTCAACGGATTCATACAAACAACATACCATATCAAAATAAACAAAACTAGTAAACAAAGATCAAAAAAACATAGATCTTCATAGATCTTAAAACAATGACGTTTGACCATACACAAAATTAGATCGACGAAAAAACTGTTTTCTCTTTGTAAATAAAAGGCGCGTGCACTCCCACTCACAGTTTCACTCGCACTGACCATTGGTCGAATGAGGGTTCCTATTGGCTTATTACTTTTTTTCAAATACCTCCCACTCTATTCATCACTCTTTCATCGTCGCACAACGCTCGTATGATCTGCAGTTCACACTTCGTCAATTCCTACGTGTGCCTCCAGGCAATGTTAAAACATCGGTATAAGGGGTGCGCAAAATACTGTGAAGTACTCCTTTCTTGCTAGTCTAGTTCGATTCGATTTAATGACATTGAACCCTAATTATGTCTCAGAGTCATTGAAAATATGGACCATCGGAGAGAAGTATGCCACCATAGCTGTGGCGAGCATTTGGGCAATATATTGTTTCACACATTTTTGTCATAGATCCTTCTTTTATAATATTTGAAAACTTTTTGTTTTATTTACAATTAACATCGTGCGTTTTAGTTGGACCACCCTTTGTTTGGTCTTTGTAGTATTCAATGCTAGCTTGTTTTCGACAAGCCATGAACGATATTTATCTAGATCAATATTGATGATATTCTCCATGGCAACTTTATCGTGTCCTGAATAAAGAAATACAGTATCATCAGCATATAATGTTTGGTGACCTTTCAGTTTACATATGTCCGAATTATTAGTATATAGCAAAAACAAGGTTGGACCAAGTATGGATCGTTGAGCAACTCCCGATTACATTGGTGCTAGATAGCGCAAGACATTATTAACTGATGTACTTTGAAATCTTCCTTCCAAATAACTTATAAAAAGCTGTTTCGGTTTGCCTTGAATACCATATGATTCAAGTTTTTGAAGTTAAAGGTCATGATCAACCGTATCAAAAGCCTTCTTTAGGTCCACAAAAATTGCAATAGCATAATTTCCTTTATCAAGACTTTCATTGATGTAACGTGAGACAGAAAGTGACGCATCCAAAGTACATGTTCTTTTGAAAGCCAAACTGCTTCGGATTTATGATAGAACTGTCCATTAAGAAAGATTTTAAACGATTTTTTACAAAAGTAAACCCGGTGAAATGGTTTCTTATTATTCTGAGTTTCGTTACTAGGGTGAGAAATTGGTTATTACATATGTAAGAAATTTTTACCTATACCAACGCAAGCGGAGAATTGCTCCACAGAGAACATGGCGAAGACATTGTCCACAACGCCGCAATTTCTACATCCGCAAATATAGCTTTGCTGAGGAAAGACTCGCAATGAAAACGCCAAGACGATTCGATTACAAATCTTGATTTTATTCAATCACACTTTAGTATTTATAAAATTTTCTTTCGCTTAACCTATATCTTACGCAGATAATTTATTTTTCTCTTTTTTTTAAAGTATAAGCAAAAATTCATTATTTGACATATTTCTACCTATGCTTTCCATAATATTGATTTATTGCCTCATGGACAAAAGCTCACGCGTCTCGATATTACCAAAGTCAAATTATTTCAATCCAATCACTACATTCATATGCATTTATTTTGTTCGATGGATAGATGCTCATATTCCATACATTAGGCATGCACTCATATGTCAATAACCCATGTTCGTATGCATCACTTGGGTATGGCCGCTAACCCCTTGATGAGTAAGACAATTAGCTTGCATTGATTGTGGTCAGGGAATACTTCCACATGTGTTGGGTTATGAATGAAATGCAACGTTTTATGGGTACACTCGATATTTGGAATGAGTGTAGAAGAAATAAAAATAAATCGCATTGTATGATTATGCGACCGGTATGTTTACATGTAGCCATGCAATAGGATTGATATTTCATGGTTGTTTTTGTTTGTTTAGGTTGGACTTTTGTTGGTAATCAAATGACTTTTGTTAGTAAGCAAATGAATCGAATGATGTACAATTGAACATTTTTATATATGTTTGCTTATGATATGTACGTATGAATTCAATCTGTTATTATAGTAAGCAAATGAATTGAATGATGTACAGTTGAACATGTGTATGCATATATGTTTGCTTATGATATGTACGTATGAATGTATTTACGATTGTTGTTTTTGTTTATGATATGTGAATTCAATCTATTACACAGGCGGTAATTATTCGGGTCCAGATGATCTCCTCCTTTCAATATTGGAATTATTTTTGCCAGTTTCTTTTCATCCGGGAATGTTCCATTTCTAATATGCTCGTTTATAATGTTTCCCAGTACTTCAGCTACCTTCTGATGTTGTGATGTTGTCAATACCTGGTGCCGCATTTTTTTTCAAATCTTCGATTGTATATTTAATACTTCTCTGTTACTCGTTTGATGAATATGAAAGATGGACTATGGTGGGCTATTTATGATATTAAAATAGCTAGTTGAGTTGTCACCAAGCTCCTTGGTAATTTTGTTACAATTGTTGAAAGAAAGTGACTTAGCGAGTTTGCTGTCCCACTTTGGGGTGCTGCATTATTAGAGTCCATGCCAAAAAATTCAGCATTTGATGACATGATCCAGGATGATGGATTATCTTTTATTTCATTTATTATTTTTCATATTTTTTGCGGGTTGTCCACGTTTTTTCCAATCTTCTGGAGTAATATGAAGATTTATCTTTTTTCATGAAATGTTTTGATCCTTTAAAGGCTTGGTTGTACGGATATTAATGTGCGTGATCTTCCTTTTTGTATTTTGTGTAAGCCTACCTTTTTTTTACCCATGTATGTTGGCGACATCTGATCTTTTTCTCAATGGTAGAATCACGATTGGACTTTGTTATCATATTTTTGAGCGCCATAAGGTCCTCAGGTTTTCGGTTTGGTAGGGACTGTTTTCGATTTTCGATTTGAAAAGATCCTTGTCTAAATATCTGAATATTTTGTGAGTAGGTTTTCGCTTTCTGGGGCTTTGACCATGGACGACAATTTTTAAAACGTGAAGATCTAACTCCGGTCAGCCTGCAAGTGTGAATTTAATGTTTCTAGCAATTTTTTTCTCATTTGTTGCTATGTGATCCAGGTAGGTATTTGAAGTCGGTCGAGCAATTTTTTCCTTATTGATGATGACCGCTCCTTTTGATTCCTGAGTATCCTTGTAGATCGTCAATTCAGGCGATTCTGCTATCACGTCTATGTTTGAGTCAGCAACAGATTTTTTTCAGTAGAGTATATTGCATCTATTACCGTGCAGAAGTCATGCACATTGAGACGATTGGGATTATAGTAAGAACAGATTTTTATTTTTCTTACCTGTGCAGGTTATTTCAATTATTATTATATTAGATATATCAGATCTTACTCTCTTTGTCACGAAATTAATTGTATTTTTTATAGAAATTGCTGTATCTCTTCCTCTTCTGGGCCTGCAGGAAAAAACGGAGCTATATCCCGGAATTTTGTTATACTTTGCCTCTTCAGGGTAAATCCATTTTTCGTTTAGTATGATCAGATCTGTTTCAAGATTTTGCTGCAGACAAATTTGAATATCACTCAATTTGTGTCGTACACTTTTTATATTGATAAAAGATAGTTAATCTGGCGCTTGATTGAGTTTTGTGATTAACAGTCTCCATTAAATTGTAGTCAGTACTCCTCGCAGTAATTACAATCCTTCTTTGATATTCTGGGCACTCCCACGAGTCTGCTCTGTCTGACTCATTAGCATTCTTATTATTACCCATACAATTGTAACAGTTCTTATGTGTGCTTTCGCATTTCTTGGGTTCATACTTGTCTCCAAATTTTACACAGGTTTGTTCTCCTTCGCATTCCAACGTCTTATGGTTATATTTTTGGCACTTATAGCATGGTATAACGTTAAAGTCTTCCTTCACAAAATATGACCCATAATCAATGTTGACGTATTTGTTAGCTAATCTATTATACATGCTTCCATTTACCTCAATAATGTGTAACCATTTTCCAATTTCCGTGTGTCTGGCATGAATGAGCTCCATTTTTTCTCTCTTCCCAACATCAGGGTTAACCAGTTGTATTTTCTTTCGTTGTTCCTCATTTGCGAATTGATTATCCAGCTTATTTATAACCAGTCTGTGTTGACGCATCTTCGTCTGGGTGACGTCGTACTCATCCTGCATGGTATCTATGGTTGATCGATATATCTCAGACGCGTTGACATTGGTCGTTGTTTTAGCTATCGCCACACCATTGCGAATAGGCCGTAGCAGTTGAAGAGAAATCCTGCAATTTGACGGTCTTATCCTCAACTTAAAATCAACAAGTGTTTTATCTGATGATGTATGCTTTTTTGGCTTAATTCTGATCCCTTTATGGGACATGACATCTGAGTGGACCTCAGTTTGAGGCATCGTAAAGTTTTTTATCACCTGCCCATATGTTGGTTTGTGCGCAGCTGCCGTCTTATAAATTAAAGAACTGACATTCGCCTTTAATTCTTAAATGTTACTTTCCAAATCTTTTATTTGAAGAAAAAGTTATTCCTGCTTGGATTTTTGATGTAACAGCTTACATATGGGGCACATCCATATAACATCGTCTGATATCTCCTTGATGATCTCTCTTCAGCCATCTTTATACATTTCAAGTGAAACCACTTGAGACACAACCTTTCGCTGAGCAAGCATCTTCTACAGGTATCCTGGAGATACCACATTTCTACTTTGGTGTTTTTGTGGCCGTTATTGGATACATTACCCACGCCAGTACTTAATTTTATTTTGATTTCCTGGAATACACTTATTTTTTCCCTCCAGCTCTTTTAATGAGAGGTCCTTAAATTTGCTTTTTATTACTTTATTAATATAAAAAAAAACTCTTTGCTCTCAAAATTTTTGTTTTATTTATATTAATTGTTTGAAGAAAATGTATTATTAAATCACGTTTTATTAAAAATTTAATGTAAAATTAACAATTCTTCACTCGACTACACGAGAATCTCTCTCCTCGTAGAATGAAGGCAATGAATATAGAAGAAATAAAACCACTGTTAATTTGTTATTAGAACAAAAACGTAAAAAAGCCTGCACTAAGCTCTATACTTATCCCCAAGTTTTTCGAAACGTCCAGTGCAGCTCCCTTCACACTTTACTTCATAAATCACTACTTTATTTAAATTAACTACCACTCCGATCAATTAAAATTCACTGACCGACTTTTCTTCGTACAGCACTTTATATGTCACAATGACATTTCTATTCACAAACGACTAGTTTTTCGAATGTGTGCAGTGCCCCGTCTTACCCCACAACCCGTTCATGCCCTCCCTTCCCCTAATCCTGGTAACACTGTGCCCATTCTGTAAAATTCTTATCGAGACCTTTCATTGATACTCCACATGGCCAACTTTGGCAGAAAATTTAAACGCTCACTCCTCTGTGTAAGGCGCTCCACTCACGTTCAAGAATATTGCGCAATATTTATGATTGCATAATGTCATTGAACGCCTGGATAGTATTGCACAATGATTGAATAAAAAACTAAGCGAGCTTAAATTTTATTGCACAAAACTATTTATTGCGCCGTGTGCGTGATATTGTGCAATGATTGTGCAATATTTTTCAGTTTAATTTTGGCAGTGGTCTTGAAAGGTTCACAAGCAGTATATTTAAAATGACAACCAAAAGTGTGAAAGGTAAAAATGAGCTTTTATTGGCGTGCATGGATCTATATCGTGAGCTGCCAGCGTTATGGCAAGGAAAAAACAAAGTGTACCATGACCGGGGCAAGAAAAATGAAGCATATGATTTGTTGTTAGGGAAATATAGGGAGATGTTTCCACTAGCGACAAAAGTAGACTCGGAAAAAACATTTAACAGTTTAAAAACAAACTACCGCAAAGAGCTGCAAAAAAGAACAGTCAGTTCTATGAAATCTGGAGCCAGTGCGGATGCAACCTATGTATCAACGTTGTGGTACTATGATAAATTGAATTTATTCTGTGATCAAGAATTACCGTTAGATTTAGTGTCTTCAATTGATACACCTGATGGAGATGAGGATAACGAGGAAAGATCTGTAAGTATTTAATTTTGAAAAATAAAAAGAGTAAAAACCTTCCTTTTAATTTTGCGTCTTAAATTTTATTTACTGTAATCGATTTACGACCGCTGAAGAAGATCGAACGACAATGGTCGAAAATCGATTACAAACAAGTAAAATTTAAGACGCAAAATTAAAAGGAAGGTTTTTACTCTTTTTATTTTTCTGAAATGTTTTGCGAAAATGAAATCAATTCCGAATATTTAATTTTGTTTTATTGAAAATCCATAATCTTAGTCTGTTGGTTACATGAATATATCTAAAGTTAAAATTAAACAAATTTATTTTGCCATGGAACTGCACCCTCGTTTTTGAAGTATTCATAGAAATCGTTTCTTGCTTTCTTTGCAATTTGACAGTTTCTCTGATTGATGTTTTGTAAAGGCCGTGGGTGTCTTTACCGTTTCAGACTCGACATCTTCGTAGAGAATCAAGGCTTTAGATAAAACGAAGAGCACTTTCGTAAGAAGTTATGAAGATAACAGCAAGCTAGAACAATCTTTCGTACTTTTAGTGTATGCACAGCAAATGGTTTTTGAAAAACTCCAAAACGGGTTGCTAATATTCCAAATGCGCTTTCCACCAGATGTCTCACACGGGATAATCGATAATTAAATATTCTTTTTTCTTTCGTCACTCCACTCTGACTGTATGGTTTTAACAAGTTTGGTCCCGTAGGGAAGGCGTCATCTCCGACAAAAACATATGGAAGGGTACATGTTGTGTCATTTACAACTGCAGAGCTTGGAATTTTTAATGTACTATTCTTCAATTTCTTTCCAAACTCAGTATTTTGTAGAACATCTCCATCTGATACGCGTCCATTGGTTCCAACATCAAAAATAATAAATTCGTAGTTGGCGTTTACGACAGCCATTAATATAATACTAAAAGTTTTTTATAATTGTAATAGACGGATCTTGAGCCAGGTTGCAATATCTTCCCATTCTTGGCTTGTTTTCGGCAACTGAAAAAGAAGACGGTGCTTAATTAGTTCTTCTTTTATTTCTAGAAAACTCGAGATAAAGACTATACAAACAGTGAAAATCCAACACCGTCTAAACATGCTAATCAAAAGGCAAACAAAATCGAACAAATTTTAAAACTAGCATATGAGCGCCTAAGTGAATGAAAGGATGAATTTCATTATTGGGCTATAACTTGTGATGCAAAAAGATGGAAAAAACTCAACTTCTTTATGCAAAGAAGGTAATTGCGGAAATTATATTGGAAGGTCAATTGGGACTGCTACATTGTCACTCAGTAAAAGTTAATGAGAATGCCCCTTACAACTCTCCACTACGATTTTCTGCATCGCCTTCGCTAGTACCATCACAATCACCATCATCGCAAATAAATTATATTCCATTACCGTCGTGCAGCAGGCCAACGCCACCACCTCCAGCATATGTGCAAAATACCACAACGCAGACATCACCGCCATCAGTGCAAATTTCAACAAAAAATTTAGATCAGCAATTAGAAATGACAGAAGTCTCCTCACGGGATGTATTTTGTGTTGATTCCAAGCATTGCTCAGGAACACAATATATTTCTTCATTTAAAGACTGTAAAATACGTAAAAAATAAGTTTCGCAACAGGAAAGGTTATTTTTTGTTATCTTGGAAAGTTTTTTTTTTTGTTATCTTGAAAAGATTTAATTTAAAATGCTAAAATTTTTAATGACAAGAAATATAAATAAAATTAAGCAATACATAATATTAATATAGATTTTTTACCTCAATGTAATCCTTGAGAACGTGTATTATAGCTTTACAGGTTTCTATTATGATAACACCAAGAGCTTGTGGGGAAATAGCACTGATGAATTTGAGATCCTCGAAAGTGTTTCCTGTTGCCAAATAACGCAAAGTTATTGACAATCGTTGATACGGTGAAATGGCTTCCCTCATAACCATGTCCTTTTGTTGTATAAGAGGTTTCACCAACTTTTTTAAGTCTTTTTCTGCAGTTTAGGTCAAGTCCTTTAAAAGTCATTCGTGGGTATACATTGGCCTTCTTTTTAACCACTCTTCAACCCAAAATCGTTTTCTTTTTCTTATTTTAATAAAATAACCAGCGCGGTCGCTGCCAAAACTTCGCCATCTGACATGTTCCTTGCAAGAAAGTACTAACCTTGTCAATTTTATTGCGCAATATTATTGCACTTGTGTGGTGCAAGAACGTGTTCAATTATCCACAGTAAAAATATTGCGCAATATTTTTGAACATGAATGGAGCGCCTAAGAAAAACCCTTAAGAATCATGATACAAAATTTTGACGTCTTGATTTGCTATAGTTTCAGAGAAAAGCTGCCATGACACCCAAACAGAGGAATAGACAATCTTCACTTAGTCTAAATTAACGAATATGTTGATGTCTAGATATTCATATTTGGACCAACAACTGGAAACAGAATAGGCCATTTTTCAATTTTCAAGAATTATAACTTTGAAGTCATCGTTTACAGCTACTTTTGATTCGAATTTAATATTGTCGCGTGTTTCTGGTTCGCGGCCAATAATTTTAATGTTCCGGGAAAGTGAAAACGCAATGTCTTTGAAATTAAATTAAAAGAGTTTATTTAAATCGTCAAAAATGCATAATCACTTCACTAACAATTTCACAACTTTTATTTTCACTATTAAAATTCAATCTTCTACTTGACCATAAATTTCTATCGCAATTGTCTACTAAAATCACTTCACACTCAAACAATTAATATCGCCTGTACTTCGCGTATCGCAGTTTTCTATCGCGGTTGTAATGAATCATCCCCCATTCATTCAAGCTCGCCTTTATATAGGGTCTCTAATCATTCAACTCAGTTCTCGTACATTGGTGAATAAGCGGGAACATTCCAGCATGAATGAATGGGGCAGTGACTCACTTTCAGATGTTGATAATGCTTGTTGGGTACTCGTGGTTTCGAGTAAATTCATTTGTTGATGTTCTTAATGATTGTGAAAACAATTGCGACAGTAGCTCGCAGAATTATTTGTACATGTAACACTGCCCCCACCTCAGTTCTTTTCGACCCGAAAAGATGTGTGGCTTTTTGTAGTCAATTCTCCCTGGGTGTAATATGGGGCAAGGCGGTCCAGATGGACGGTTTTCATTTTAGCTCTCGGCTTACGATATTCCTGTACTCGATATACGACGTCGTTGATTCGCTTTGTAACTCGGTATGGTCCCTCCCAATTATGTTGCAACTTTGGAGACCTACCCTTTCGGCGTTGCGGGTTATATAGCCACACCAAGTCATCTTGCTGGAAGCCAGTAGAATTAGCCTTTAGATCATACCTGGTCTTCATGCGGTCAGTAGCCGATTCGAGGTGTTTTCGCACTGTCCGATGTATCTGGTTCAACCGTTGTCTTAGATCACTTGCGTACTCCGAGATGGTTTGGGGTTTCTCAGGGGGTGTTCCGAACTTTATATCAGCTGGCAGACGAATGGTCTTTCCAAAAATGACTTTGGCTGGGGCTTGGCCCGTCGATGCATGTTCGGCAGCTCTGTACGCCATCAAAAATAGTGGGATATGTCGGTCCCAGTCCCTTTGGTTCTCGTCAACCATCTTGGCCAGGTGTTTATTGAGCATGCTGTTGAAACGTTCGACCATTCCATCGGATTGGGGATGCAGCGGTGTTGTTCTCGTTTTCCGTATTCCCAGCAGCTCGCACATTTCGTCAAAAACTAGTGACTCGTAGTTTCGGCCTTGATCCGAATGTAGTTCGCAAGGTACACCGTACCTACTGACCCAATTTAACACTAGCTGTTCAGCTACAGTAGTTGCTTCCTGGTAGGGAATGGGGTAGACCTCGGGCCACTTGATGAAATAATCGGCTACAACCAGCGTGTATCGATTTCCCCATTCGGATTCAGGAAAGGGGCTTGCGATGTCAACAGCAATCCTTTCAAACGGTACCCCCACGTAATAGGTTTGCATTTGTCCTCTCAGTCATCGCTTTGGGCCTTTGACGGAAGCGCAAATTGTGCATCTGCGACACCAGTCCTCTACGTCTTCTCGAGCGTGGAGCCAGTAGAACCTTTCCCGCATTTTCGCTAAGGTCTTGTTAACACCAAGGTGGCCTCCCGAGGATCCTTCATGCATTTCCTTAACCACATCGTGGATTCGGCTTTTGGGTAGTAAAGTTTGCATCCTATAGGAGCTGCCATCCGCCGTTTCCCATTTCCGCTTGAGTATGTCACCCTCCACCTGAAGGGAGTTCCATTGTGCCCAATAGCTTTTCAGGGTTGCGCCATGCATTGAAGCGTCCTTCCGCTCAGGCCGCCCAGTCGTCTCCTTCCATATGAGCAATGGTCCGATGTCTTCATCAGCTAACTGGGCGTTTCGAATCTCCTCCGATGACCAACCTTCATTGAATTCGGCCGTTATCAATCGCAGATCAACGAGTGGTTCCTTTTCCTCAATCCGTCGGCAATGCTTGCAGTTAGCTGGACATGGACGGCGGGATAGGACGTCAGCATTTCCATGAACTCCGCCCTTCCGATGAACGATTTCGTAGTCGTATGACTGCAATCTTTCGATCCATCTCGCAACTTGTCCCTCGGGGTTTTTGAAGTTGAGCAGCCATCTCAGTGATGCATGGTCCGTTCGGAGAACAAATTTCTGGCCATATAGGTACTTGTGGAACTGCTTGGTGGCCTCTATTATAGCCAATAGCTCCTTCCTGGTCACGCAGTAGTTCCTCTCACTTTCTGAAAGAACTCGACTGTAATACGAGAGGACTCTTTCTTCGCCATCGATCTGCTGGGAGAGTACAGCTCCAATACCGCCGTTGCTCGCATCGGTGTCAACTACAAACATTTTTCCGGGTTTCGGATATGCCAGCACGGGTGGTTCACATAGCTTCTCCTTCAAGGTCTCAAAGGCTACCTGGCATTGTTCATTCCAGACATACGGACGATTTTTCTCGGTTAGCTGATGGAGACACTTAGCTATTTTGGCAAAGTCTTTGACGAATCTTCGATAGTAGGTTGCCAGACCCAGAAAACTTCGTATTAGGCGCTTGTTGCTTGGTGTTGGCCAGCTTTTCATGGCTTCAATTTTCTCAGGGTCTGTTTTGACCGCTTCTGCTGATACGACGTGTCCCAGGTATTTTACTTCAGCTGCGAAAAGGGAACACTTGTCGGGACTAAGTTTCAAATTTGCCAGTCACAATCGGGACAAAACCTTTTCTAAGTTCCGCACATGCTCTTCGAACGTTCTCCCGATGACAATGATGTCATCTACGTACACCAAGCAAGTTTTCCAGGTGGGGCCACGTAGCACGTACTCCATCAGGCGTTCGAAAGTGGCTGGAGCATTGCAAAGCCCAAACGGCATCACCACAAATTGCCACAATCCGGTCCCAACTGAAAATGTGGTCTTCTCTCAGTCCTTTTTGTCGATTTCTCCCTGCCAATAGCCACTCTTGAGATCGAGTGTAGAAAACCATTTTGCGTTGGCTAAAGTGTCGATGATGTCATCGATGCGTGGGAGTGGGTAACTATCTTTCTTAGTGACGTCGTTGAGCTGCCTATGGTCGACACAAAAACGAGTTCTACCATCCTTTTTCCTTACTAGAACTACAGGCGCGGCCCATGGACTGACAGAAGGTTCCATAACGCCTTGTTTTTCCATGTCCAAGATCAGCGCGCTCACTTCTCCTTGTTTGGCTATAGGGAGACGTCTTGGTGCTTGTCAAATCGGCTTGGCTCCTTTTGTATCTATGATGTGAGTTACCAGACTCGTTCGGCCTTGGTCATCCGGGCTTGTTGAGAAGATGTCACTGTACTTGGTGACCAGATCAGAGGCTCGTTTGAATAGCTGCACTGGCGATTTGACCTGCTTCAATATTGCAGACGTGAATTCCCGGGTTTTGTCTGTGTCTTGCCTCCTACTCCAATGATGGTCGTGAGTAGCTTCAAAGAGGTGATGGTGGAAATAGGCTGGCAGCTGCCGATGACTTCTCCCGCTTTGATGCTCGTGGTTGAGTCTACGGTGTTAAGGACTCTAACCGGCACGTATCCGTTCCTTAAAGATCTTACAAGGCTTCGTCCTACAATCAAACTGCGCAATGCGGATGTCTTCGTTGGCTCTATCAGATAAGATCGGTGGTCTCCAGAATCACCATCAAGCTTGGCCCATACAATGCTTTCGGAAGAATTCGGTACATCAGTGTCAGTACATACCACTACATTTATCTTGGGAACTTGGACGCTGGGATCCTCCATCAGTACTCCGACATTCTGCCATTTCAATACACGTTTGCTCAAATCCAACGTGATTCCATGTGGTCGCAGAAAATCCATTCCGAGAATGCAGTCATCCATAATGTTCGCGACCAGAAAATTATGTCGGAACACAAGGTCTCCCAACTGTATCTGAAGGTTGACCTCTCCATGAACAGGTGCAGTTTCTCCCGTAGCTGTCCGTAGTGAGAAAATTCTGCCCTTGTGAAGTTGTTGCTGTCTAACTAGGTCTGGTCGGATAATCGATCGGGTTGCACCAGTGTCGATCGTTATGGTGCAGTGTTCTCCGTCAACTTGACCCGGAAGGCATAAGTCCGCTTCTCCACGATGTAGTCTTGACACGGTGATGGTGGTGCTGGGGACGTCGATCCTCCTAGCCAACCTCTGCCCCACGAAGTTGGCTCTTACATGTTTCCCGACCCCTCTGTTTGAAGGGCTTCCATTCTGGACTCCTGACTCGGTCTGGATCTCCTCCTAGCTGCACACCCTGGACAATAGCTCGGTTTTCTTCGCTTCTTGCAGTCTCTTTGCAGGTGCCCTTTCTCTCCGCAATTCCAGCATCTAGGCGCACCATTTACATGCGGGTCTCGCTCAATTTCCACGCGCTCACACCTGCACTCGTCTGTCACTACCTCACGAACCCGGGCAGTGGTACGAGTCACATTTTTCACTGCCTCAAAGTTCAAACTGTAAGCCAATGCGTCCTTAACCGTTTGTTTTTGAGTTAAACGCACGGCTTGTTGCAATTCCGGGTCCTTTAGTGCGCTGATGAATGCTTCTGTTACCGCATCATCTCGATGTTCCGGGTCGTAGGCTGGAAAAGCCAAAAGTGCAAACGCTCAATGTCTTGGGCTAGCTGCTGTAGGGTTTCACCAGACTTCTGCATTCGATGCCTTAGCTGTGACCGATAAATCTGCTTTAGATGATCGTCTCTGTAACGAATCTCGAGCGCATTCATTATAGCATTCGGGTTTGAGTGCAATTCATCGGGGATCGTCTGCAAAAGCTCGGCAGCTGGGCCTCTTAGAGCAAAAATCAGTGCAGTTGCTCGTTCCTGCTCATTCCAGTGATTTGCCCTTGTGGCAGCTTCAAACTGAGTCTTGTAAATACTCCAGACCGTTTGTCCATCGAATACTGGTGCTTGCACATTTCTGGATGTGCTTTGAGCTGCGGTTATAAGTGGTGAATTGGTTACTATTGCCTTCGCTGCTTCCAATTCTTTTTTCACTTTTTCCATCTCATTGTTTATTCTCTCTTCGACCTGGCTGACCTTTCTCTTGACCTGGCTGACCTTTTCCTCAACCTGGTAAACCTTTTCCTCGACCTGGTCAACCTTTTCCTCGACGTCTTTAATTTGTTTGTTCAGATGACCGAGCTCCGCTCTTATTTCGGTTGACTGTTTTTCCAGCTTCTGTGTGATGTCTGCCTTGATTTCGATCGCTTGTTGGTCCAGCTTCACTGATTGTTCATTTAACTTCGCTGATTGTTCATTTAACTTCGCTGATTGTTCATCTAGCTTCGTAGTTAAATTGGATGACATCAGCATTAACATTTGTATTAGCGCATTTTCTGGCTCCTTTGATTTTGGTGTTTCTACTTCTCCACCTTCTGCGCCTTTTACCGCATCTGAGAGCTCACCCGAATCCAGATCCATGCCTTCCGACTCGATCGCGTCACGCAAGCGTGCAATCAGTATGGCCTTTGTACCTTGTGTGGCCAGATTCCGCTGTTCCAACTCCTCCTTGAGCTCCGATATGGTCAATTGATCAATTTTTAGATGAAAGTTTCCTGGCATTTTTATTGTTTCGGTTATTTTTCCACCAGTTTTCACGTTATATTTCACAACTGTGCAGTTTAAAAATGTTTAAATGTTTTCACTTTTCGAGATTTTCTTTCTCACTTCTCGACACCACTGTCGCGTGTTTTTGGTTCGTGGCCAATAATTTTAATGTTCCGGGAAAGTGAAAACGCAATGTCTTTTAAATTAAATTAAAAGAGTTTATTTAAATTGTCAAAAATGCACAATCACTTCACTAACAATTTCACAACTTTAATTTTCACTATTCAAATTCAATTTTCTACTTGACCATAAATTTCTATCGCAATCGTCTACTAAAATCACTTCACACTCAAACAATCAATATCGCCTGTACTTCGCGTATCGCAGTTTTCTATCGCGGTTGTAATGAATCATCCCCCCATTCATTCAGCTCGCCTTTATATAGGGTCTTTAATCATTCAACTCAGTTCTCGTACATTGGTGAATAAGCGGGAACATTCCAGCATGAATGAATGGGCAGTGACTCACTTTCAGATGTTGATAATGCTTGTTGGGTTCTCGTGGTTTCGAGTAAATTCATTTGTTGATGTTCTTAATGATTGTGAAAACAATTGCGACAGTAGCTCGCAGAATTATTTGTACATGTAACAATATGTTACCAATTACAAAAGGAGTTAATCACTCCATGTTTTGCTCTACGCCAATTTTGACATAATATAACGTCTTGATAATAATGAATTAAGTCAGAGAAATGTGAAAAAGCTATTGTTTGACAATAAGATCATTTAGGCATATCCACTGAAAGATTTTTACACGTCAATTGTACCTCAATTGAAATTGACACAAAGATAGATCAATACAGTTTATATTCACTCAATATTTTGATTCAATTTTTATTTTCTCGTATTTCATGAAAGTTCTTTTTATTAATCTGGAAGAGACTGTAAATAAGACTTTCAATAAAGTATACCTTCACTGACCTCAATTTTATTCACCCTGCCAAGAATAATACTTCCAAACTACCATAAGAAATATGAATTAATATTGAACATCATGTCGCTAAAAACAAATGCCTTTAATATTTTTTTCATTTAACATTCAGCAGATAAACACGGAACCCTTAAATATAATGTCAGAACTTGAAAATGTTTCCTAAATTCTTTGTTTTGCTGCAGTGAAACGCATTGAGGTCAGTTTATCCGAATGTCGGATTTATCTCCAATTCGCTTGAAAATCCTTAAAAGCTTCCGTGTTTACATCGTGTTCCAGGTTTTTACTTTTGTTATTTCTTTCCTTTTTCATTTTCACCAACCACGAAAACCTTTTTCTATTCATGTTCCCGCCTTTTCACAACACATGCATCCTTAGCTAACTAAAGATTGAGATTTGTATTTTCACAAGAAGGAAATCTCCTCAAATGCTTTTAAGAACTTTGCCGATGAAAAACCAAGCCAACTTCCATCCAGCAGCTTTGTCTTAACATGATGCTAAGCTAAAGTGAGTGCGTTAGATTCCATTGATCTCTTGTTTTCGATTTACTGTAAATAAGTTTGTGCAAGTAAAGATTTGATGATTCCACGTTTTTGACTAGAATTGTTCATCATTTGTTCTATTTATAGCAGAAAGTCCTTTGCACCCTAAATTGTATGAGCTGCCTGTTTACTCTTTTCTCGGAAGAATAGAGCAAATGTATGCCAAAAAGCCTTTTAAAAAAATTTCAATCTAGTTGGAATACAAAAGCAAGGAGAATGTGATTGATTGCGAGGAAAAACTTTCAATAGTTTTCCCTAAAAAAAGGAGGAAGTCTGCTCCGCCTTTCACTGCAAAGCTGTCACCGGGAATTCAAAGACCTCAATTTTACCAGGAAGAACTAAAGAACTAAGCTAATATATCAACACCAGCTTGACTGAACTTACTTTGCTGTGGCTGTCTAGGTGTATGGAGTAGTTTAATTTTATGGTTCATTACTTGAAGTTTCTTTTAAGGGTTTAGGATAATCGCAAATGATTGAAGTGCTTGGTAGTTGGCAATAATGTTCATAGCGGAAAGTCAATTTAGTTTTGGAATAATCTTAGCAAGGGTAGGAAATCAGAACTCAAAATAGTTTCAATACAGACTACTTATTTAGGTATATGCTAGAGAAGTATTATAGCTATTTTTTCAAATACACCATCTTATCGCTGGTTTAAAAACTAATGCAGCTTAAAAATATTTCCGTAGACATTGATTAATCTATTTTTATATGAAAAGACGATACTAGCCACATTGGATAGATGTTCACATAAAATTTATTTAATTTATTGGTAATACTCTTATGTGTTCCATTTAATGTGCAAAATGCTTCGATTAAAGAACAATATGATACAGCGTTAATATCAATGAACAGAAATTTGATTGTCATCAATTCTTTGATTTTATAATTCACTTTTCATTTCTTGGTTATTCGGAGATCTAGTCTTGAGGTTATTAGATTTACCCTTATTCAGCATTTTTTTTTGGTGCAAGTCTGAAATGATCGTAAAAGCGACATATGATAAAAAAGTCGGGTAGATAGAAGTGCGCTCCTGTCAGCAGTACTTAAATTATGATACACAGTCACCAATGATGAGTAAGCTCAAGAAACAATTGTATGGCATGCACCCGTACATCAAATGTTAAGTTAAGTGAAAATTCATTGCTACTACAGTTTAGCTAGTCGCCGTTTTGGTATTGCTTTACCAATATCATTGACCAAAAAGGATCTTAAACTGTAGTGCCTAATTCAATGCAAAGGCAACAAAATAAAGAAGTCGTGCTTTATTGTTGCGATTGCTAATACCTCAAAAAACTATAAACTCAGTGAATATGGCTGGGAATATAGGATCATTATTTTGGACTTATTATGAACTGAAGATTAAATTTAAGGATACCGATCCGATTTTACAAATTATATAATATGAACGAAATTGAGTGATTTTAAACTCTACGGTACTTATTGCTATTGTAGATACCCCAAAGAAGTACCTCACTGATTATTTTCAAATTTTTAGAACCACAGGTTTTCTGTCGCAACGGGGACACAACATGTTCATACATTTTCCATCCATTTACACCGATTGATATTAATTTTGCTTTTTGAAGATATTATTTCAAAAGCTGTGATCAATAGCCGGTAGGACCAACTTTATTAAAATGATGTTGTAAAGGTTTTCATTCTAAAGTGTGTTTTTTAGACGTGTAGAACTTTGAACTGAAATAAAATATGGATAAATTGTTTTTATTGCCATGAAATTGGTTTTATTGGAAAGACAGTCTCTATCATTTTTATTGAAATCAATTTTGAGGATGTGAGCGCCACGACTGACGCGGAAGAGCTCCAAACGAGAATTCCAATTTTCGACTTCACTTACCAATAATTAGGGTCGTATCTCGCCAATAACGCGGCGAATATTTTCTTCCATTCCATCCTATTCATGATAAAATGGCAAACCAAACTAATCATAAAACGCATGACAGCTATCACACCATACGTAGTATCAAAAACTGTTGCCAACTTAAAGTTCTATACCTCTAAAAAAACACCCTTTATATGTAAAGATTCTTCTTAACAACTTTTGAATATATTTTCGATACCCAAACAAAATGCAGGAGTAAATCATTTTTGATAGACCTGCAAAGTTTAGAATTTCTATCAGGTATTCATTTGGAAAAAAACTGCCGGGACATACAAAAGGAAGGATGGACAGACCGATAAATTGATGAATAAGTGTTTGTTTTTACGAGTATAAGCAAAAAGTAAGAAAAACTCTTTTCGGTTAAAAAACATTAAATAAAATATCAACATAATATCAACGCAAGAAAAGTATTGACATTATTGAAAGATGTGAGATGAATCTAAGAAAAAAGTTTAATGTGATAGTTTTAGAAATTACAGCAGTTTTTACCAATATTGAGTGTAAAACAATTTCAAAGATTGCGAACATTTGGTCATAATGTTTTTGTCGTCCTTCTTAGGACATGATGTACCACATTCATTCTTCGCTCTTGGCAAAACAATGCCTTTCGATGGGCCGTTAAACTTGTATTGACAGTCTTTTGTTGTTCTAGTGACTCCTAGTTAGAAAAATTGATGTTTTTGATTATAACAGTTTTGGTGGTCGTTTCTTGAAAAATACATGTATCGTATCTGATATAGCAGTACTCAACTTTTGCTCAATGAATGCAAGAAATATTACAAATTGAATCAATAAAGCCAGTATTATATTGAAAAAGGCTGCTACATTACCCTTATTAACTTTATTAAGGTTAGCAAATATGTGCGGGTGGCAGATAGAGAGCTGCCCTAACTAGATAGCTGGCAGATAGCTAGGAAATAAAATATCAATCACGAAAAGAAAGTTGACTCAGTCGAAGTGCTGACAGTGCTCTACATAGTAGTTAATTGTCATGGAACCAGGACAATAGCCTTGAACCAGACTTGAAAAATGGCAACGAATATTGGACTTCTCTTTTGGAGCCTGGAATGTTAGATCATTGAACAAACCAGGGTCATTGTGACAGCTTATGGATCAAATAAAGTAGCCATAAGCCGTGAATTTGGAGTGGCTTAAACTGAGGACAGCACATGTAAACAAATTGTCACCGACCTAAAACCTGTTGCCGAAAAATTTGTGTAGTTCGTATCAAGACCAAAATCCTTCATGTTTGGTATGTCTGCTTTCACCTGCTTACAGAAGACAAAAAAGAGGCAATCAAGGATAAATCTTGCAGCGCGGTTAAATGCATTGCGGATGCATTGCTATCAAAAAATATTAAAATTGTTTTGGGTGACTTCAATGCAAAAATTCGCCGAGAAATGACACAACGAGGAGCAATCGAACGGCACAAGTTTCCTGAAGAGACCAACATTAACGGACGACGCTTAGTAGACTTTGCTACTAGCAGAGGCATCTCAGTAAGCTCTGCATGCTTCGTGCACTGACACTTAAAAAAATTACGTGGGCATCCACAACTACGTTTTCATACAAAACGAGTGGCCAATAGCATTTTTGACACATGCTCATTTTGCGACGTTACCTTATACAGATCAAGTTCCGATGGCGCATTTTAAAGGGTTGTAAGCAATGAAGACCAGCTGCTCCAAGATATCAGATGGCGAAGCTAGGCAATAATTCTGTAATGTCCAAATACATGTCAACGCAGGACAATTGCATCAAAATATCCTCTTAGGCAGGAGAAAGTAGTGATTAAATTAAAACTATATGAAAGACAGTAAAGTAAGAGGTGCAGTAAAGAAGCAGTTGAAGAAGTCTTGAGATATTGACCAAAGAAAAGTACAAATAGCTGGTACTATGAAAAATACAAAGAAGCGGTTGATAAAGGGAACCAAATGCACAAAGAGGCAATCGAGTGACTAAATCAGGCCAAAGAAAAACATTATAATATCCTGCAATAACAAGCTAAAAAAATTTGCTGAACAAATAAACGACCAACAACATAAAAATACAAAAAACAAATGAGATCATGACTCTATATACATAAAACCAGATCAGCATATGCCTTTATTGAGCAATTAAGAAAAAGCTTCAACAAAGAAAGAGGTATTTGCATAAATGCAGAATTGATTTATACAAAGATAACCAAGTATAAATCACAAAGACAAGGCTACAATATTTCTAGATGTTATTCACAGTGTTTCCAACAACTAGTGTAGCTGTGAAAATTCTAGAAGCATAACAAAAGGTCTCAGCTTCACTATTTCAGATCACGTACTACTTCATCAGAGATAAAGTAGAGGCAGTAAAGACGTGACTTCAGAAACGGTAAAGCTCTTGAAAAAGATAGACTGACAGCAAAGCTGCTCCAGAGAGAAAGGTTGACATCTTTGTAACCTCCTTCGAATATTGTGCAGAATATGGTTACCAGAGGACTAGTGAAAAAGTTTAATATGTCCTGTATATAAAAGTCGAATAAGCTAAGGTGTGGATATTAAAGAGACATCACTCTACTGAGTAGGTCTTAAAAAGTGCTCTCCCAATCAGAGAATTGTAATTAATGTTGTACTTTGAAAGCCGCAAGCCAAAAGCTCCTGGTTCAAACTTTGTTAGTGTTAACGAAATTTGTTCCTCTAAATAAACTTTAAGCCCTTCAATTACGCTAAAATATGGTTTCAAATCAGATAATATCGTAAATCAGTGGACAGAATACAGCCAAAGCATGGTACTGCCCATATCACCTTCTCCAGTGTTCATATATATAAACAAAATAATGGGATACTCTAACTATACCTAAGCAAAAACCCAAATGGAACTGTAGCGCTAAAACAAAAAATACATACAAACAAAAAATACATACAATCAAAAAAATGAAAACATCATAGGAAATTATTAAGGAGATTTTCAAAGTGGACGGTCGTCAGTAGATTAAATACTCTCCAATGAGCAGGTGCTCAAAAAATGCTGGCAATATAACATTAACATGCACCAACTCCTAGTAGACTTTAAGCAAGCATACAACAGTGTCAACGAAAATACCCTGTACAAAATATATTTGCACCCAAACTACGAGACATGCAAGACGTCTAGACTACCCATAAAAATACCTCATCTGTCAACCTGAGATCCTAGACTGGAACCGCTTGACAGATTATTTTGGGCTAAGCCTCGTACTGTTGTGGAGCACTTAAAAGTTGGGTGATCCCCTCCCCTAGCGGGAGGAGAAAAAAAAGAGGAACTTCTAGAAAATTGGTCTCCCAACCCCGAAATCTCTGACTACATGGTTCCAATTGTCAACTGATGTAGGCATCTCACCAATTAAACTATCTTGTGTCTCCATTCCGACGTAGGTGTATTGAACGCCCATTTCCGGCAAGCAACATGATTGGTATCCCGCCTGCAATAACTAGCACTGCTGAATCAGAGACTGTCGCATATGAAAATGCAATTTTCAGTGCTCCTCTTACCTGTACCTGTACCAAGAGTTTTTGGTACAGCTCTATGCTGAGAGTATAACTCCATGTAATAGCACCACTTCTACGAAACTCAGCAAAAGTCAGTTGTGTTGGCCATAAGTTGACACAGATCCTATTGAAGCAGTTTTATCAGCCACTGCCCTGATTTATTTAGAAAAACTCATCTTCAAGTTGATCAACAGTCCCAGGTATTTTACTGATGATTTCAACTCTTTTCTTTGTCAAGATGCTCACTTTGGTTTTCTCCAGTGCTACACTAAAACCGCGAGCAGTCATTCAATCTTTCACCTGGTGAATTAGCATACCTAGTCTAAGCTAGCCTGTTCGACGATATGTTCAGTAACTATTGCCGCATCATCATAAACATCGCCAGTCAGGCCTGATATATCCAACGTAAGTCTATCTGGTCGTCTATCATTTGATATACTTCATAAGTTTGGACCAAGGATAGATTCATGAGCACACTCGATGTAACTTCCTTTCTTCGTGTGCCCTAAATAACATTATAAAATAGAATTTCATCATCCAGGTAGTCCTTCAAAAGATGGATAAAATATTCTGGAGCTTGAAAAAGGTTTTAAAGCGTATCCAGAATATTCACCCATCTAGCAGAATTGAAGGCGTTCCGAACGTCAAGCTCCACCAACAGAACTACCCGTGCCTTGGTACTTGCCTCCACCTTTCGGACCATGACCATGCCTCCACCATTTGGACCATGCTTACCACCTTGGCGATTGCATCAATAGTAGAGGGTCCTACTTTAAAACCATATTGCTAAGGAGATATGTCCCCAGTAGCTCAAATCGTGGCAGTGAGTCTTCCCTTGATGAAACATATTTCGAACCATATCTAGCTTGCCTGACGAGTCGCATGCAGATAACGATTTGGGGTTGCCTTTCTTCTTGTTGATCAGTATGAGCTTCATTACCTTTCAATTCACCGGGAAAACCATTTTCTGCTGGCATTTGTTGAACATACTGAGAAGCAACTCGGTACAATGTTGAAAGATGAGTGGCAACACCTTAGCTGGCATGCCATCTGGACGTGGAGCCTTCCTTGGTTCCAATGATACAACTGCCTCTTCTAGCTCCAGCCACGTTGAGAGTAGCCTTTCGATTGCTATTGTGTTGTGGATAGCGTCGAAATAGACGGGATGGGTGAAAAAAAGTACCCAGACTAATTTGTCTATATTTTCCATTTCATGTATGTAAAGTATTCACAGGGCACCAAGCTTATCTTAACTAGCTTGTAGGAAAGATCCCATGGAACCCTGTTTATATTTCTCGCTAGGCCATGTCAGCAAAAGGCACTGCCGCTGTTAACCATTTTTTGAAGGCAATTTCTGACTAATTAGGATGCTACTAACTGGTTGTGTGCCTCGTTGCGGCTCCACACCCATTGAACTTCACGTCAATGCTTGTGATACTTGCTTCGCTTTTCATAAATTTCAGTTGATCACCAGTACACTGGAGGCTTGCCGTGCCAGGATCTCTGACGAAAAATAAGAGTACTATAAGAAAACATGATGATGGTTATCGTAAAGTTCAGTATTTGTCAATCCCTTACAAGTTCTTTAGCAATAAAGTACCTAATACAAGAACCTTCAAGAATGTCTTGACGTCCATCCTCCCCAGTTTGGAGGCAATCATATAAAATGGAAAGCAAAGGTGTTTTTTTAGGGTTAGGAAGTGAACGTTATTTATGTGCCAAATGTGGGGCTCCTATTCTCATGGGCGACTAGGCTACCCACTGAACACCTCTCTTGTTAGCCTGGAGGCCTATGCTGGAATCGTTTCACACATCATTTCAGGCCAGGTCTCGTTTTGCTACACAATGAGGCATCTTCAAGCTGGGAGGGAGGGAGAAATAGCCAGACAAGTGAACCCCATACCTATGTCGTATCTGGCTGCTGTGAATCTGTTTTATCTTTTAAGGCTACCCGTGCACACCGTTCTATTTATCATTAGTTTAAAATGTAGTATTCTTCTGGAGGCTTTGTCATAGCCTATTCCATTTATTACATGAAAAAATGTGGGCCAGGCATGATTTTCCTCCCCTGTACAAAACTGAAAATCGAGGAACCATGGCTTACCAATTTTGTGCAAGTAAGACTAAAACACCAATACCCGCCCAAAAACGAAATAAAATAAAAGTAAGTCTCACGATGTCCATCTTCCCTTCATGTAATTCAGTCCATCTTCACTTCGTGCAATCCAGTCCATCTTTCCTCCGTGCAATTCACTTAGGACTCTTGCCAATTGTTAAATGCGCATTGTTTCTCCTCGTTTTGATGCCATTAAATAGTATGGTGCTCTCTAGCAAGAAAGGTGGTGGGTATCATGCCTCCAATAACTTCCACCGCCAAATTAGAGAGAATTGGATTCAAAGATGGCATCCTTAGTACTTCTATTCTCTATACCTGCGCTAAGTATTTTCGATACATCTCTTTAATGAGACCATCGTGCCATATTTCTGCTCCGTATAGCAGCACTGACCCTACGGCACTCATAAAAAAGTGCCCTCTGGATGAGTTGAGTCCTCCTATGTTGGCCATTAGTTCACTCAGAGCCAATGTGCCTGATACAGCCTCCTCAGCCGTTGCCCAGATTTGCTAAGAAAACTCATTTTTGGGTCGATCAATAGCTCCAGCTACTTTACTGCTAGCTTTGATTTAATGTGCATGTGTCCAATACTCATCTTCCATAATTTAGAGGTTCTCTGCTTTGTCAAGATGACAGAACAGAGTATCCACTCATCTACTGGAGTTGAAGGCCTTCCGTACGACAAGTGTTGCCTACTGAATGATCGGTCGCTTTTGTGCAGCTATATTCTTATATCTTTTGGATCGCGCTCACCACCTCTATAGCCACATCAATTGTAGAGCATCCTGCTCTAAAGCCATACTACAGAGGAGATAGGTCGGTACGAATTGCATCAATGTGTATTCCCTCTATGAGTTTCTCTAGCACTCTCCCAGCCATGTCTAGCGTGCATAACGTGCGGTATGCAGAGGCAAATCCAAAACCCCTTCTTCCTTGCTAGTCTAAATAAGCCTGGCTACCTTCCATTGCACCTGAAAACCCCGTCTCATAGCCAAGCGTTGAATATGCCGAGCAGCAAGTCAGGACAATGGTGATAGACAAGTTGTAACACCTCAGCTGGAAGACTATCTGGACCTGGAGGCTTCCTTGTTGTTAATAAAAGGACTATCGCTTCTAGTTCTAGCTGTGTGAAGAGTAGGTACTTGATTGCTGTTTCACTGTAGACAGCATCAAAAGGGACGGGATGGGTGAGGGAAAGTATGGAAGGCGTCCGTAGGACACCAAGCCTTCGCACAACTAGCTTGTAGCCAATGCTCCACGGATTCTTGTTCACATTCTTCAGTAGATTTTGCCAGCAGTGAATATTGCTGTTGTTAATTGGTTTACGAAGACAATTCCTGGCTAACTTATGTACTGCTATCTGGCAGAATATCTTGTCATGTTTCCGTGCCCACTCAGTCCCACGTCAAAACTTGTGGCACTCCCTTTACTTTTCAGTGATTTCAGTCAACCATTGGTACACCAGATCTTTGCCATTCCGGGTTCTTTAATGGGGCGTAGAAGTGCTGCAAGTAGTCGTGACGATGCTTATAGTTGAGTCCACCACGTTTTGAGCTGCCAGTCCTCCTGTCCCCTGCCAACTCCCCTGCAGAGGAGCACCTGGACGAATGTCGTAACATCCATTTTTTCGATATTTCACCCAAATAAACATGGTTAAGAGCATGGACGTTGGGAGACAGTGCCATGGATTTCCAGTAAAATGCACTGAGATCACCTGCTGAGTAGTCTTTTTGTTGTCTTTAATTGGGTATCCTCCATTCTACGGACTCCAAGGCAAATATGAGGGCTGGTATAGATTTTCCCCACCAATATGGTGGAAAATTAGCATATTTCCGTTATTTGGCACAACAAGTTCCATTCTGGCCGACACTTTTAGAACTCGTACCCTTCGCAGGTCTATTAAAGGTATTCCTCATTCAATTGCACTCATAAAAAAGTGCCCTCTGGATGAGTTGAGTCCTCCTATGTTGCCCAGCCGTTGCCCAGATTTGCTAAGAAAACTCATTTTTGGGTCGATCAATAGCTCCAGCTACTTTACTGCTAGCTTTGATTTAATGTGCATGTGTCCAATACTCATCTTCCATAATTTAGAGGTTCTCTGCTTTGTCAAGATGACAGAACAGAGTATCCACTCATCTACTGGAGTTGAAGGCCTTCCGTACGACAAGTGTTGCCTACTGAATGATCGGTCGCTTTTGTGCAGCTATATTCTTATATCTTTTGGATCGCGCTCACCACCTCTATAGCCACATCAATTGTAGAGCATCCTGCTCTAAAGCCATACTACAGAGGAGATAGGTCGGTACGAATTGCATCAATGTGTATTCCCTCTATGAGTTTCTCTAGCACTCTCCCAGCCATGTCTAGCGTGCATAACGTGCGGTATGCAGAGGCAAATCCAAAACCCCTTCTTCCTTGCTAGTCTAAATAAGCCTGGCTACCTTCCATTGAACCTGAAAACCCAGTCTCATAGCCAAGCGTTGAATATGCCGAGCAGCAAGTCAGGACAATGGTGATAGACAAGTTGTAACACCTCAGCTGGAAGACTATCTGGACCTGGAGGCTTCCTTGTTGTTAATAAAAGGACTATCGCTTCTAGTTCTAGCTGTGTGAAGAGTAGGTACTTGATTGCTGTTTCACTGTAGACAGCATCAAAAGGGACGGGATGGGTGAGGGAAAGTATGGAAGGCGTCCGTAGGACACCAAGCCTTCGCACAACTAGCTTGTAGCCAATGCTCCACGGATTCTTGTTCACATTCTTCAGTAGATTTTGCCAGCAGTGAATATTGCTGTTGTTAATTGGTTTACGAAGACAATTCCTGGCTAACTTATGTACTGCTATCTGGCAGAATATCTTGTCATGTTTCCGTGCCCACTCAGTCCCACGTCAAAACTTGTGGCACTCCCTTTACTTTTCAGTGATTTCAGTCAACCATTGGTACACCAGATCTTTGCCATTCCGGGTTCTTTAATGGGGCGTAGAAGTGCTGCAAGTAGTCGTGACGATGCTTATAGTTGAGTCCACCACGTTTTGAGCTGCCAGTCCTCCTGTCCCTTGCCAACTCCCCTGCAGAGGAGCACCTGGACGAATGTCGTAACATCCATTTTTTCGATATTTCACCCAAATAAACATGGTTAAGAGCATGGACGTTGGGAGACAATGCCATGGATTTCCAGTAAAATGCACTGAGATCACCTGCTGAGTAGTCTTCTTGTTGTCTTTAATTGGGTATCCTCCATTCTACGGACTCCAAGGCAAATATGAGGGCTGGTATAGATTTTCCCCACCAATATGGTGGAAAATTAGCATATTTCCGTTATTTGGCACAACAAGTTCCATTCTGGCCGACACTTTTAGAACTCGTACCCTTCGCAGGTCTATTAAAGGTATTCCTCATTCAATTGTTTTGGCCTTGTTTTCATCTCCAATGAGTACGTTGCCATTAAGCTAGGCTTGGTTAATTCGGCGTTAATACACATTGAACAAGGTGGTTTTGGAGCACTAAATCCATACAAAATCATCTCTCTATACATAGCGTTCTGCTGAGAAGTCACTGCATAGGCATTGGTAAATAGCATCACGAATCTCAAACAAAATGTACGAATGATCACTGGCTGAGTAGACCTATTCTTCTTGTTTTTTTGGTAGCACTACAGCCCCTCTCAGGCCTTCACTTCCCGACTATTTCAATCGGTCAACGACATCCTCCAACTCCAAAGTCCGAGCAGCGATAAAATGTCTTCATCGACCAAATTAAACCAGCATTTCCTTAGTTTTCCCTTAACCGTCATCCTGCAGTTCTCCCAACGAACGCCTTTTTGAGTATTCTCTGCACTTCCATACGATTTATGTCGCCAGTTAATTACAGTTTCCGCTGTCTAACAATCTTTGAGACTTCTGGCTGGTCAAAAATTTCACACATTTGGTTCTACTGAGTTTCACCAATGGTCCGGCTTCATTTCAATAATTTATCTGAGGAGAAGTCTTTCGAAGGCATTTAGTATGTTTGCGGATGCTTGAAATTGTGTCCATTTTTCACATCCATAGCATAGCACAGGTCTCATCACAGGATCGTTTACTTGCAGCTTGGTTTTGCTGTGAATGCAGCTGGTCTTCAATGTCGTCAAAAACGAAGAAAGCATTTTATGTACGAGCTGTACCCTTTAGCGTTTCCCGCTTCTTTTATTACAGTCTCTCCTTATTTTGGCATTCAATCACACAAATTTGCCTACATTTTTGCTACTGTATTCGCCAAATGTGATATTTTGTGTATTTGAGGAATTTTTCCTCAAGTGTCATGAGCTTTATTTTAATTTCATTGATTTGTAGCTCTACTAGTCTTGCTTTGCTGTCACGCTACAGGAAAAATTCTTTGATAATTGTTAACGACCGTGATAAAGTGTCGATATCGTCTGCACAGATAGATAGCTTCCTTATAACGTATTTCAGAGCCACATTGAATAGTAATGGAGCCAGTAATCTTCCAACTTCAGTTCGATGCTTGTGCCAAAGGTAATGGTGAGTTTTTTATTGGCTAACTAATTTTGCCGGGAAGCCAAAGCAAAGCATTATTTGATACAGCATGTTATGATTAATACTGTTGTGCGCTTGTCTAACGTCAACAAGAATTCGGTGTATGCCGATGCTAAACTCCTAGCTTTTCTGAAATACCTGTTCGACTGTAAACGATTGATCTATTTTCGCTCTGCTTATTCTAAAGCCACCTTGAAATTTCCCAATAATACTGTTGGCGTATGATCTGATTTTAGTTTTGAAGATCTTTGAAAAGTATGTTCGTACACCGTGCAAAGTGGTGATATACCTCTATAGTTTTCGCATTATAACTTGTCAGCTAGATAGGGAAAATAATTGATTGGGTCTGCTTGTTTGACATATGCTCTTGTTACCAACTGTGCTGGATAACTTTCAAGATAGCTTTGTGGAAATTATAACTAGCATTTTTAATGAGCTCCCCCAAAATCTCATCGATGCCCAGTGGTTTATTATTCCTTTGGGCCCTGATGGTGAAACAAAGTTCACCCAGAGTTGGTGGAGCCAATGGAAGTTCTCCAGGAATATCGACCAGCTCCGATGCTCTGGAGCTGTGCGGAGAATTAAGGAGGTTCTTAAAATATGATGCCCATCTTTCCTTAATTCTGTTTACATCTGTAATGATGTTTCCGATAACATCACGGCAGAGCGTGGTCTTGGTCTGATAAACTTGTTTCAGGCTTTTCACTGCTTGTCTTGTATTATATCTTGCTAGACTTATATCGATGTTTCTCAATTGGTTGTCATCGTATTTGTTTTTTAGTTCTACCTATCTTATTTGCTCTTCTTCTAAGATTTTTATATACTGTTCTTCGTTTGTCCTGATTTTTCTGCTTCTGCCAGATTTTTTCTGTCTGACGCATTTTGTCACTCATCATCGGACCAATTATTTCTCTTATGCTGAGCTTGATGTTTGATCATCAATTCTGTCACAGTCTTAACTACCGTTTTTACTTCCAGCCCGTTCCTTGTTTTCATCTATGTGTCTGGTCGGATGGGAGCAAGCTACTTGTTGAGAATCTCCATGAATGTTGTGCCATAGACAGCATTTGGAGCCTTTCGATGTCAAATTTCTCTGGGTGTTTTTTCAATACACCTTTGATATACGACATTGTTGATTTGATCAAGTAATGATTCGAGTTAGAATTAGTTCCTCGGTATGTATGGACGTCAAGTATGCTTGAATCCCAACGTTTTTAGATCAGAACATGGTCAGTTTGGTTTAAAGAGTTGCCATCTGGTGTTATTACGGTCATTTTTCATATGTGTCAACGTCGCGAATAAGTAGGTCTAATCCATTTTGAGGCTAGGCTGCAGGTTTCAAAATAATAAATAGTATAGCGGATCATAGTTTAGGCTGTCACCTAAACTACGATTCGCTGGCATGATTATTACTTTCGATTTCTATACCAAGCGCAGAAGACTCGCCTTCACTCTGTTACGTGCCCACAAGAACGTGTAAGCTGGATTTAGTAGCAGGGCTGTATGTGTACGAGTATTTACAGTTATTGGTATTTCTCGCCATTCAATATCCTAGGAAGGGGATTCTCTTCCTTTCTCAAATGGGATTGGGACTATCTACAGTAGAATTGAGGAGTTATACAATACTTTCGAATTAATTACCCTCCGTACTTGGGACTCTGAGAGGGATATTACGTTGTGTACGGCTCGTTCACAGCCAAGAGGACGGAAAGCTTACATATCGCCAATGATCAGCACAATGAGTCCTGTCTTAGCCAACGTCTCTTGGACCCATTTTCCTCACGGATCAAATTGAACCATGATCTATTCTAACACTTTTGTATTAAAATTACCCTCAAGGAGTACGTGACCCTCTGGGAAGTAGAAATTGAAAATGTAGTTTCTGACCACGAAACCCACAAGAAACCATCCTTTCTTCCATAGCTCCACTAGGAAATCAGCACTGTTCCAAACATAGAAGGCGGCAGTGCAAATTTTGATGGGCTACCATAATGATAAGCTCTTGTCGTGGTATTGCTCACTCAGCAGCAAAAAGTCGCCGTTTTGCGCTATTGTACTGCAGTGTTAGCAGGAGTACAACTGCAGGATACGGATCATCGAATCTCTGCTTTATATTTGGTTAGAGATTCCTAGATAATCTGGCACTTTCCTGATCTTAAGACATGCTTTAAATTCGTTGATGGATTAGCCTCTTTGCTAAGGATGCAGTGTGCGTCACTAGTACACTCTGTTCTTTTATATCCCATATTACCACATTTGCAGCATAGGAAACTCGTGTCATGTCCGCTGTATATCTGTGTGGTACAATAATCAAGGCATCTAAATCATTGAAGAGGTACTGCTCTTAGCTGTACCCTGCAGATGACCTATCCTATTGTTACTTTTTCCTTACTCAAAATTTGTTCAGCATCCTTGTCAATCAGGTCGATGATGGTCCTAAGTTTTCCCCTAATGTTTTCTGGTGTCAGTCTATTTTAAAGCCTTTTTACGTTAAGGAGCTCCCTTTTGATGACCTCGTCTACCTTGGTTAGGTGCATGATGTAGTCAATGTGTTCGATCGTTACCGTTGGCCTAAGCGAGGCTACGGTTGCTGAGAATTCTTCTTCATTGTTGGCCTCTACTCCAAATTTGACCAGTATTTAACTAGACCAATTTGGTCGCACTCTAATGACAATTTTGTTGTCTTTGGGCTTCATACCTCTCCTGGTCTCCCGCAATACATATGCGTACAATGAGCTCTCCTTGGAGTTTTACGAGCAGTGCCTGCCCCTGAAGTTTTCGTCGTAGCTTTTCAAAGCTTTTTCCTGAACATTTTAAGAGCATGCCTGAGTATTCACCATACTTCCTTATTTTCGTTACTTTTACAATATTGAAAAGATTTGAGAAATTTTCGTGAAAAACACCAGGAGGGTGGTTATCGTTTTGTGTCTTTCAGATTGGATTTTCCATGTTCTCCCGAAAATTGACAGACAACTTTGCTTTTAAAACTTTATTTTTAATATTTGAGTACACCTCCCAGTTAGTTTCAAGTTCCTTAGATTTTAATCTCTATTAATTTCGAGTATCATAACGATCTCTATCACAGTTTGTCGAGGAAACTCCAATCCTCGCCGTTTTTGCCAGTTTCTGAAGCCCAGTTTCCTCAACGTTATAAAATTTTTGATCCCTGTTAAAAATATGTACCCAAGTCGTCGATTCTACTCTGCTACTTATAATAGTTTCTTTTGTCTACGTTAGATCCTATGTCCTGTTGCCAAGAGTGGAGTCGTGCTACTCTATAGTATATCTCCAGACTCTGTGCCCCGGTATTCTCGAGCTTTTTGGGAGATTGAATTAGTTGTTTTACTTTATCTTCTGTAATAGCACTGACGCTATTGAGATATATTGTTGCAAACATATGGAAAGGTGAAATAATTAACATCTAATTCTGTTTTCTACTTTTGCTCATATCGTTTGAAAAGATTTGCCTGCATGCTAGTTCCACAAATACTGATAAATAAACTTTTATCTTCTTAAATGTTATCAAACAATATTATGTCAACACACCCTCTTTGCCATAACTAATGACAGCTCTTTTCAGATGGCAATTAAACTTCAAGTATTGTAACTATATGAAACACATATTCCCTAAAAGGGCTTTCAAGCAAATGCAAAGCATTTATCCGATTCGCTTCGTCTTCACATTCTAAAATGAAAAATGTGGACCGATTACAAGGATATCTTCGAGGAAGTGTATACAAGTTCACTACAATCCGAAAATAGATCCTGACAGCTAAGTACCACGTGAACGTTCCAATCTGCCGTTTCACTTGAAATCGTGAGTGCCAGCTCATCTTCTTATTCTCCTTCAATATGTACAGTCGGTTCCGTGTCGTCTTGGAATGGATGGAGAATGAGTGGCGTCGGGCGTGATAAATGATGTGAATAAAAGCAAGCAGCTTAGGACTTAGCTTTTTGCCTAAGTACCCATTAGCCGGGTGTCTCATAAATTATTGAAAATTGGCTACGTTTTTGTCCTAGTTGAATCCAGGCCGACACCCACCTTTTCCTGGTCGTTATACGCTTGTTTTTTGACATGTCTGCCATTCAGTCATATTCCTAAGACGGTGTTAGCTTGTCGACTATCTAAGCGACGACCCTTGCCAGCATTGCTGAGACCTTGGATTAAGCACTGACTTTCTCGTCATAACAAATGAGCAACAATAAAGTCCAACAAAACGATCCTGACGCTGCTGAGCGAAAATGTTATTTGTTTGATTCTCCTCGTTCGTCGGTTGTCGTTACTATTTGCTTCCTTTCAAAGGGAATTGAATTATCTCATAAGGAGTGAGAATTCATAAATGAAATCTTTTTCTCCATGAAATTAATTAATGGAAACGTAATCAGCTATGACGGAGAATGATGGGAATATATTTATTAAAGTCTTTGTTGTATTTTTTTTCCGCTGATAAAGACGTTATTATTTATCATATTTGGGCATCGAAAATTATAACGAAAGCAAAATTAAAGATCTAGAACTCGTGTTGCTAATTAAGAAAGAATTCTAAGAACTCATGTTTTTGCAAAGCTACGGGAAGTCTGTTGGCGGTGCAGGTATTTTTGTGGCTTTTAAATTCCTACGCAATTTAAACATTACAAGCCCCAACTATGAGTCGTACATCGAATCATAGTTTTTTGTAGTTTGACCGAAGAAGTAATACAGATTTGGATTGCTGAGTGGCAATCCTACTTTGGAAATTGTAATGTATTTGCTTATGATGTTAAACTATTCATAATGCTACTGCTTCACCTGCGTTAACCATTAATTAGGCCCATGGGGCCAAGCCAATTTTAAATAAAAATAAGTTGGGTAAACAGACCTACGCTCATGTCAGAAGGGTTTTGTATTCAATTTACAAAATGCAGGCACCAGATAGAATAAAATCAAGAAAAATGTAAAAGACGATTTTATTGGAGAAAATATGAAATACGAAGATCATACTATTATTAACAAAGTTGAACGAATTTCAACTTCTGAGGTTTTTGGTATTGTTATACTCATAAATATCTCCCTTGTGTCAGGATGATTCAGTGGGGAGGAACAATGGATGTGAATAGTAACAAAAAGAACGAAAATATTAATTAAACAATTTATTTGGCAATCAATTCACGGCGGATGGCGGACTCCGACTGCCTCATGTCGAATGACAGTATTGTCGTGCGTGTGTTGTTCGGTGTGCTTACACTGTCAATTCGGCCATTCCTGCATCGGAATCGTCCTCGATTTCGTCACTGCTGTCTTCGTCATTGGTTTCTTCCTCGGTTTCGATTTCCGGTGGTTTTGAATACCACGGTCGGATCTTGTCAACGGCGTAAACTGAACAAAACGGCTTTTGTGAAGTTCGCAAACCTGGTATATCCTCGATAAGGTACCGGTCCTTGCCAAGAATGCGGGCGATTATAAAGGGTCCCTTAAATTTGGGTTCCAACTTTCGACTCTCCCCAGTCGAAACAGCTTCGTTCTCAATGAGTACAATATCGTTAATCATATATTCTTTGGGCGAAGAATGCTTTTTGTCGAAGCTGTATTTCGTTTAGTTGCTAGGTCCACGAGTACTGGTTCTGATTCGTTTTTGTTAATAAACTCGTCTTGCAGAACTGAGGTAAGATTATTATTTGTCACATCTCTGAGTGTAAAATCGAATATGATTTCGTTTGGACTGAATCCAGTAGTATTATTTCTCTGCGTATTTATACTCCATTGCAGCGCGGGTAGTAAATCGTCCCAATCGTTTTTATTTTCGGCGGTCGCACGCAGATAAGACAATATGGTTTGGTTTGCACGCGGAGTACGGACGGCAGTTTTGATATGAGTAATTTCATGTGACTTGCAGAACGCAGCAAATTTTCGCGACACAAATGCGGAACCACGGTTGGTTATAATTCGCGTAGGCAAACCAAAATAGCTCGTTAGATCAATTAAAATATTAATCACGGGTTTCGTAGAGGTATTCCGGACGGGTTTTTCCACTAGCTATTTCGAAAAAGGATCGGAAATTGCAACTGTATACATATTGCCCCTTTTGCTACGTTTGAACGGTCCAAGGTGGTCGATATGCAATTGACGGAATGGTATCGGTAACATCGATTCCGTATGTAAACGTCGTTCAGGCTTTCCTGAACGCGATTTATTGTAGCAGCAATTAACACACGAGTCAATATAGTCTTTAACCACTTTACGCATTTTAGGAAACTAATAATTTTGTTGGATGCGCCCCATTGTCTTTTCAATTTTGCACTACGCGTAGTCTGACGGATTTTGGTATCACTAATTTTAGCTGCTCGTTAACCCTTCGATACAAACGGAAAACTTTTAGTTCATATTCACTTTTGATTTGTTTAACACGTCCATCTTTTATTTTGTTTTAAAAAACGTTCACTTTGTGCCGGAGTTGATTGTCTTTCAACTGCATATTATAAATCCAATCGTCTGATCCACTTATTATAGCCATGATGAGTCCTGCAACTTCAGGATCTTCGGGCGGCAGCTCGGGAGCTCAGCTGAGTGCATTGACATGTGCAAGTCGTCGTCCGGGTCGGTGCACAAGCTCAGCATCGTATTCAGTCAATCGTAACATCCACCTGGCAATACGAGGGATCATTTCGGTTTTCGTCTTCATATGCGTTATCGCTGAACAATCGGTAACTACACGGATGGGTCTGCCTAGAACATAAGCACGAAATCTGTCTAGACTCTCGACCATAGCGAGCACCTCAAGCTCGTAGCTGTGATAACGGCTTTCAGTTTCGGAACAATGGCGGCTATAGTAAAAGACGGGTTTCCAATTCTTTCCATCCATCGACTACGGTAATACACCAGCAAGTCCGACTGTACTGGCGTCCGTGTGTATTTCATGTCGTGCGTTGATATCGAACAGCGCCAACACTGGTTCGTTGCATAGAATCTCCTTGAGTTTCTGGAACGATTCGCATTGGTCACTTCCCCATAGAAAGTGTTTCGATCCCTCCGTGTATTTTCTCAGCAGTTGAGTGATCGGTTTCGAAATCAGCGAATAATTGGGTACGAATTTTCGGAAAAATCCTGTGAGTCCGAGAAATCGTCTCACTTCGGTTACATTCCTCGGCGCTTCAAAGTTCTTTATCGCGCTAACCTTTTGTTCTCCCGGTTTTATGCCTTCATCGTTGACAATATGTCCCCAAGAAAACTGCACTTATCAACTGCACTTATCAAGTTTCAAAAGTTCTAAAAATTTTCGGAGCGACGATAGACCAGTCTCTATGTCTTTGCTCGGTAGAACTATATCGTCCAAATACGGAATCACCTCTCCGGGCCCCATTTTTGACATGATCTTGTTTATTAAGCTTTGAAAAACTCCCGGTGCGTTCACCAGACCAAAAGGCATGCGATCGTACTCATAATGTCCATTATGAGTAACGAAAGCGGTGTACGGTTTCGACGTTTCGTCCACTTCGATTTGATGGTAGCCCATCTTTAGATCAAGCGTGGTGTAATATTTGTTGCCTGCTCATTTAGCAAACTGATCTTCGATATTCGGCATAGGGAAAGGTTGCTTAATCGTTTTTCCATTGGCAATAGTCCACGCATAAACGAAATTCGCCGTTTTTCTTCTCTATGAGAACGATAGGCGAAGCATATGCCGATTCCGATGGACGTATAATATCGGCGGCGAGTATTTCGTCTATGATGTTTTCGACGGCTTGTCGTTTTGCATATGGGAGTCGATATGGTCGTTCTGTAACCGGTTCGCGTGTGTTCAACGATATTGCCATCTTTACAGCCAACCATTTTCCCAATTCGTATAAATTTGTTGCCAAAAGTGTACGGAACTCAGACAACAACGTTTTTACTTGGTTTTGTTCCTTGGCTTTTAAGGATGTTCCCAATTTTAATGCCCCGTCATTTTCCAACCAGCATTCTTTCCCTCGAATCATCAGCGATTGTCCGTCTCTACATAGCACGTCCCGACCTAATAGCATTTCGTATTCGATACAATCATCCTCGACAGCTTATACATCTACGTAGTACGTCTTGTGATCAATGTTCATTGAGACGATTACTTTGCTCGTACATTCGTATTTACCACCCGCAAATCCGCACAGAACAACATTGCAAGGAACGATATCACCTATATTGTTCGCCAGCGACGCTCTCATCAACGTTCTATTGCTCCCCGGATCCACGAATGCTCAAATCTCACGACTTCATATTGACACCACTTTGGTGATTTCCTTTCCATTTTCATTCGTCTGGATTTTGTACGTTTTCGCGCTGTCCGGTGCAGATCTCATATGCGGGCAATTGGTGGTTTGATGAGTGGTACGATTGCATGTTGCGCATCTTGCACGGGGTTGCGGTTGTGGACAACGGACGGAGATATGTCCGGGCTTGAAACAATTATAGCAGACGGGTTCTTTCGGTTTTCTCGGTAATGACGGTGTTTCAGGCTTACTCGTAGGACTCGGCGGACGCATGTCGTATGATCGGGGTCTCGGTTGGAAAGATTTTTTTGAACGGCAAGTGTCGGTATAGCGTCGGATTGCTGATAATAATTCGTGGCAAAAATTAAATTGTTGTGCCGATGATATTCTCCCGAAATCGATATCGTTGCAACCATTTATCACGTATTCTATGATTGCTGCGTCAGGCAATCCACCTTTCCGGCCTAACGCTAGAACTCGATAATAATATTCCTCCATCGATTCGGTAAAATTGCGTTTCGTTTGAGACATATGGAGATGAATATCGGCTATGTTCATGAGACATGAAAAATCTGTAAGAAATTTTCCGACAAACTCTGTCCAAGAATTAAAAACCGGCGACATGTCGACCCATGTTTTAGCAGCACCCTTCAACTTCAAAAACATTGAAAGCAGCACAAGACAGTCACTCCATCGGTAGGCTTCCTTTAGTTGTGTGACACGACACACAAACTGTTCGGACGTTAAAGAATCGGCGGCAAATGGATGAAACTCCGGCAACACATCGGCAACGTCGCGAACATTCACAGACCCGATCTCGCTCGTCGGTTGATATACATACGAGTACATGCCTGTTGGCGGTTGAGCGAGATGCGGACCCGTCGGAGCGGAGGCATTTGTGACCTGCGTGCGCGGCTGGTGATGTGAAGCAAACGAAACATTACTCATCATCGGTCCATGTATATGCGTAGGCATCGTGTATGCGAGTGGTTGAGTCATATTGGTCGACGACGGCAACTGCGGTGGCACATACGGTTGTGTGTGTGCGTTCGTGTTTACACTTCCACTTATGAACGATTGACCGTTTTCGTCCACGCGTCGTGAAACTGTTTGTGTTACTGGCGTCGAAACGCTTTGTGGCACACCAACACTCAAATTTTGCAGCTGACGGACTGTTTCTTCGAGTTTGTGGACTCTCAGCAAGAGATCACTATCGATCCCTGTCGCACTTTTATCACCCAATTCGGCGAAGCGTTGAACAAGCATGGACTTGTTCCCGGCGGTCACCAATCCATGATATCGGCACTTCTCGCGCAGTACTTTCACCGTCAATCCATTTAATTCGGTTATCAAATCCATCGTCCTACTTCTGAACTGTCAGGATGATTCAGTGGGGAGGAACAATGGATGTGAATAATAACAAAAAGAACGAAAATATTAATTAAACAATTTATTTGGCAATCAATTCACGGCAGATCGCGGACTCCAACTGCCTCATGTCGAATGACAGTATCGTCATGTCTGTGATGTTCGGTGCGCTTACACTGACACTTGATAATTATTTCAGATGCCCATCCGCGACGGAGGAAACACATTTTTCATGTATTTCCCCCCTGTACCTCCACTGAAGCAAAAACTGACAGTATAACAACTGTTTTGAAAAGCTCCCATGAAATTTTGCATTTCATACTCATATCGGCTACGTTTGATGAATTTTTTTTTCAGGGGCCACTCTCCTGTACTGTTATCATCGATTCATGACCAATTTTTTCAAATCCTAGAATGGTTGCGAAACCCTTTTGTCAGGAGCTCTCTCCCATCTCCTTGACTTGTTTCACTTATGAGTAGGTGCTCATCTTCAGTCTTTCATTGAATTGAATCAAGTGTTTAAAGCATGCACCTTAAACGTTGAAGTTGAAAAAAAACAACTCAAAATTATTCAATCTTCGCATCTAAAACAACCACTATTTTGTTTTACAATTACTGATACCACTAGCTAAACCGATTCTCAAAGATATACATGATACCTATCATTCCTGAAATTTTCATACAATTCCAGTGTCTGAGTCGGTAAAAAGCGCATGTTGTTCCATAGCCACATGTTGCCATAGTAATAAATGCAGCGCATATTATTCCATAGTAATGGTGGAAAATATAACTTCGCTGAATATGATTCAATCTTTATGAAACTTTCAGGATAGATTAATCTTATAACTAAACATCTACGTAATGAATTTCATTGAATTTAAGTGTACCGTTAAGATTTTATTCAAGAAAACATAAAATCGAAAAATCATACTATTACTAACAAAGTTGAGTGAATTGCGACTTCTAAGGTATTTGTTGTTGTTGTACTCACTAAGGCCCACATTCCGGATTTTTTTCAGATTCTCAAGTTCTCATCAAGACCTTTCATTTGATACCCATATTGGCTACCTTCAATGAAATCACTCTCCTATATGGGGAGACCCCCCCTAAATACCTTATAAAATTTTTTTGTAGTTGAATTTTGAAGAGATCACCACTTTACACCTACACACAGAATTTGATGTTTCTAGCTTAAGTAGTTTCCGAGAAAAACTGCTGTGACACACGGACGGACGGACGGACGGACAGACGGACAGACGGACGGACGGACGGACAGACGGACAGACTGGTCGCGAAACTAGTAGGGTTTTGTAAAATTATTTAACAAAACCCTAAAAAATGTGTTAAAGTGTTTGGAACGCGACAGCCCTCTTTCTATTTTCCTATGGTATGCAAATCAGTCACGGTCAGAAAGCCAGTTCCTACGCAAGTGTCGCTGTTCTTTTAGGTGCTGGCCCCATGCACAGTCACTATCGTCGTCTTCTGCCTCGCATAAGAAATCTTCGCTTCCTGAGCTATCATATATCAGAGCAGTTGTACGCTGCCTCGATGCTCTCAATCTCTTCTCTGATGGTAGAGCGTTTTTGGAGGCAGGAATATTTATTTCATTCTCATCAAAAATTTTTCTTTTAACCTGTCTCTTCTTTTTTACCGGTGGATTCGTTGGTCTGTTTTTAACAATAATTTCTTGTATATTTGGAGTAGAAGTTAAAAGCCAATCACCTTTGCCAGGTTTCAATTTTCTTTTCAGTCATTAATTACTTTGAATGACCAGGTCTCACACCGTCATCGTACGCTGCTCCAGCTACCTCAACTGTATTAGACTCCTCTTCACATGTTTCTAAACTCAGGTTCATCATATCAGAAACAACAACTCCAATATCATTATTGGTGGTGGCTTGCGTTGTGTTTTGTGAAGAATCTACTTCATCGTCATTTGTTGCTGATGGATTCAAAATAGATGCAAGATCGTTACTCGGACTTTCTTGTATTGAAGAGGTGTTGATGCATTTAGTTGATGGTAAACGTGAGCTGGGAAGTTTAGGTGTACTGTCTGCAATATCCTTCCGATTCAACGGAATATTTGTTGTCTCTGCCCGTTCAAACATGGAAAAATATCAGGATTAATAGGCCAGATGCCTGTCTTTTTAAAGCCATTACTTGCATTCTGAACAATTGCGGCTTTTCCATACGCTTTATTAAACATATACCCGATTTGTAAATGGGAAACAACGCGCCCTGGATAATTTTTTAGCCACTTAGAAATTTATTGATTGAAATAAGTTTTTAGTGGTCCATAGATATAAACATCCAAGAGCTGCATTCTATGGGTGCAACGTGGTGGTAAACACAACATATGAATACCATTTTCTTTGGCATAACTAAAACATTCAATGCTTTTATGATTTAAGTGACCATCACAAATAAGTAGACACGGATCTTCTTTGCTAGATTTCGTATGTGCCTGAAAATGTTTTAACCATTTTACAAACACTTCTTTGTTCATCCATCCTGATTCTTGTGCTAGTCCAAGAGTGCCGGTGGGAGCCTCTCCAGCTAGTTCATTTTTCATGTTCTTCCTAGGAAATAACATACATGGCGAAATAAATGAACCAATGGCATTCGTACAACACAGTACTGTCACATTCGAACCTCTCTCAGCACTGGTGTGACAGCCGACTTGTTTCCTGCCCTTGCTGGCCAGAATTTTTTGTGATTTCTGGACTGTAGTGAGCCCAGTTTCATCCATATTGAAGATTCAGTGAGGTCCCAAGTTGTGAGTCTTCAAAAATTCTTCATAAATACGGAAAAATTTAGCTTCCTGTGGATTATTAAAGGCTTGCACTCTTGCAGCAGATGTTAGTTCTGGGGTGCGCAGAGAAATGTCCTTATTTTTTCTCAGGAAACCGCCAAGCCATTCTTGCCCAGCACGTTTCTTATCTTTGTTGAAAGTGTGATCGATACCATTTTTTTCGGATAGTTCAAAGGCAAGCTCTTGGAATGATGTACGCGTGAAACTAAAAAGTGGTGTTTCCAAAAACTTTATGTGTTCCACCAACTCCAGGTCAATTTCAGTTGAAAATGTTTTCTTGAATCTTCCTAACCCTTTAGAGTTAGAATCCAAGGTTTTGTTCATATTGAGTACATGTCTTCTAAGCGTCGCTTAAGGAACACCAAATGTTTTGCGGCCAATTCTCATCGAATTTTTTTTTGCTTCCATGCTTCGATAGCCCTATTCATGGATTCTTGGCTCTAAGACTGCCGATTAGTTTTTCTTTCGGATTTACGCGGCATATCACCTAAACAAAATAATAAATGTCAATTAACATAAACTCTGCGGACACAATGACATACCATGTCGTTTTCTTCATTGTAGATGTATGTCATTTTTCCCAAATGTAAACAAAAATGAATAAAAAATAAAAATTCCATCAAGCACCTGATAATTGCAATGAAATTAAATGAAATCACTGGGTACTGGCATAAGTTCATTGATTTTAATCGAAATAATTACAAATAACATCAAAAAACTCATCAGAAAACAGAAGAAAACCATCTATAAAACAAATTTTTGAAGGCGCGAAACACGTTCGAACTGGTTACTGCGATGTGACTGTGACAATGACGCTCAACATCTGACAGGATTGTGCATATGCTAAAACCCGCCAATTTTTTGATAGGGTAACTATGCCATTTTGTCCATACATGTCATGTTGTCCGTACTTCCCCTATTTATTTATTTTTGCTAGTATTTGTTTATTATTTCATTGCATATTGAATTAATATATTCTTGCCTTTTTGTTTAATTTTTGCATTAATTTCGCTTTGAGTTTGAACTTTCAATATGAATCAGGAAAGATAGATACTGCAATGGCTGCAAGAATGGTCCGATGATGAGCAAGATGTCGCTGGTTTCACCTCAGAAGGTGAAATTGTAGACGATACTTCCATTCATACTGCCCATGACTCTGAAAGCGAAATTGAAGAGCCCGAAGATAGCGGAAATGTTTCTGAATTATCGTAGGGTAATTTTTTTTTATCTAGACATGCTCAGAGAAATGGCCCGAAAATCAATATCAAACGAAGGGAAGACTCGTGCACAAAATATTATTATTCATTTACCGGGAGTCAAACAGTATGCTAGAAACGCAAAATCTCCTCTAGAATGTTTCCGATTATTTTTTGACAGTGAAATTATTAAACTTCTCGTCATGAGCACTAATTTGTTTATCGATAAGTTAAAGGATAAATTTCAACGAGATCAAGATGCACTTCCTATGGATAATTTGGAAATAAACACATTTTTGGGTTTTTTGCTTATGGCTTGAGTCTTAAGATAATTTCACTTGAGTTGGATTGATTTATGGGCACAAGATGGATCAGGTGTAGAAATGTTTCGGATGACAATGTCTTATAAACGGTTTCTATTTTTGGTTTTTTGGTTCGATAATACCTCAGACCGGCAGGCAAGACAAAAATTGACAATTTAGCAGCTATTAGAAATCTTTGTAACATTTTAGAGAACAAGTTTTTAGCAGCTTATACGAGTACATCGGGTGAGAATCTAACAATAGATGAACAGTTAGTTGGGTTTCGTGGTCGATTTAGAGGAAAATTTACATACCTAACAAACCGAACAAATACGGCATAAAAATGCAGTCCATGGTTGACTCAAAGACATATTACCTATGCACGTTTGAGGAATATTCTGGTAAACAACCAGATGGAGAATATCAAGTATCTAATTCTCATCGTAAAACGCCTTGCTGGACCAATAAAAAATAGTGGCCGTAACATAACAACTGACAATTTGTACACTAGTATGAGACTGGCCAAGGAGCCGCTAACACCTGAATGTAAATTGACTCTTGTTGGTACATTGAATAAAAGGAAACCTGACATTCCATCTGATTTCTTGCCAAGCACAACTAGGGAACAATTTACTTCGCTTTGTGGATTCAATAATCAAATCACTACGGTCTCCTATGTCCCTAAGCCAAAGAAAGCTGTGATTTTACTTTCTTCCATGCATTATGATGCCTCCATTGACGAAACAACAGCTAGCGTTCAGAAACCAGAAATAGATACCTTTTATAAAAGTACCAAAGGTGGTGTCAACTGTAATGATCAACTATGCACTAACTATAACGTTGCCAGAAGAACAGAAAGATGGCCGTCGGCGGTATTTTCCCACCTTCTAAATGTATCTGGCATCAATGCATTTGTCATACTCAGGGCGAATACTGATAAGAGTAGCACACATTTAAGGCGGATTTTTCTGATAAAAATTTGCAATAGAATCAGTGGAGGACCATCAGAAACGTCGTATTCAACAGCATGCTATCCCATCGTTGACAAAAAAATGACTCCATGAGGCTCACGATATGCAGGAAGTCGTGCCTCAATCGACTGCTAAGCGTGGTCGCTGTTCGTCATGTCCTAAAAAGGATGACATAAAAGTTCCAAATAAATGCCATAAATGTGGTAAATTTATTTGTCAGCAACACTTCAGAGCTTACTGCATTGGGTTAGTAGATAAATATGCTGATGAATCCGGATGATTATTTTTTTTTCAAGTTGATCCAGGCTGTACTAAAAATTAGTAATTTTAAGAGGGCTTAGAAGTTGGTTTGTGTTTTTCATTCTTTAAAGTGAAAATTGTGTTTTTGTTTTTTTATTATGATTAAAATAAAGCATTTAATTACTTTTGATATTACATACTTCGTTTTATTTATTTCTTCCACTTTGTTTTCATTTATTTGTTTTGGGTCAGTATAGACCCCATGCGAATATTCGTGTGATTTTCCTAATGCACCTAATTTAGGGTTAACGTTAGTGTTAGCGTCTGTGCCGAAGTGCACATTAATTAACGCGTAAAAATGAAATGCGTTAAATCAGTGGCTAAATATGCGAAGCCCTGCTACAAAAGTTATTTTTTTCGTGAATTAGTGCGCTAAATATGTTCGATATGGAGGTACAAGCTGCTGTTCTAGTGTATTATATGAGTACTATTGATTATTTCGTTCATGCTTTTAAGTGAAAAAATATTAGAAAATCGAAAATCAAACGAAGATGATGGATGATTCAAATGCATCGCCGTCAAACAGAGTAAGTGTTTTAATCGAAGAAAGTTATTTAATTTCTGTTTTCAGTACACCATGTATCATATAGTTTGAACGTTTTATTGATTTCAGAAAGTCATCTGCGTAATTATTTTTAGATCTTATGACTGAGAATGCATTAGAATTTTACAATTTTGTACGAATGTCGGCCACTGATTTTGAAGTCCAGCTAAGAAAAGTTGAGCCACTGATATCCAAAAAGATACTAAATTCCGAAAAAGTAGTTCCTGCAAAAGTTCGTCTGTCATTAATTTTTCGGTACTTAGCAACAAGAGACAGCTTTAGAAGTTTACACTTTTTAATTAAAATATCTCACCAAGTAGTCTCAAAAACTATTGGAAAAGTCTGCGCTGCACTAATTGCAACTTGAGACAATATGATCAAGGTAAGTAAATAGAAACAAAATCATATAGTAATTAAATTTACTTATAAAATTCCCAAAAACTCAATAAATTCAGGTAACACAAGTAAAACAAACATAAAAAATTCAGGTCAGTTAAGAGCAGTTTGAGGCTAGATTAAGCTCTTCATGTGTTTGCAACATAAGGAGGAAGTAATTGTTCATTGCGAAGTAGTTGAATGAAACCGTCGTCGGTTATGGACAAAGGATATTGTTGCTGTTGTTGCAATGTCTGTTGTAGATTTGGTGATGTAGATGTCTCACTTATCCGGTAACACCCAGGTTATTTTATGAATGCGTCCATATGCGACGCAAGTCGAACGTATGACTAGATCTCTGCTACATGCAAAGTCAACCAGGCATTGGCCGTTGTCATTTGTTCCATCGTGGAAGCTATATCTTCCAGTCGTTCCCCGATGAGATAGCTCATTGCCAACATAAGCCTTGAGATCACTCAGAATTATTTTTGTGTCGTTTGTAGGCAATGAGTCAGCCAGTCTTTCCAGGTGGTTGTCGAACGTTTCCTTCGTTTTTTCGTCCTTTTCTTCGGTCGGGGTATGAACATTAATCAGCCAGATTTTGAAAAATCTCGCTTTTATACGGATTGCACACAACCGTTTGCTGTTATAAAAGGCCCTTAACATTGCCAGGGTAATTGAGTGATGAGTCATTCCAGGATCCAATGCCATTGTCCTTTTTTCGTTTGCGAGGTCGTTGCCGTTAGTCCAATCCATTTCGAGGCCCATTTGCAGGTTTCGAAACATTCTAAGGTTTTCTAGGGATGGGGGGTTAGCCCGTCGCCCAACCTCCATTCCGGTGGCATGGTTATTTCGTCAATTCCGTTATCAGATGCGGAAGATTTGCCTTCACCCTCTTACGTCCCCACAGGGGAGGTGTGAGTAAGATTTAGTAGCAGAGCTGTAGGTCTATTTGTAGTTATTACCATTTCTCGGCATTTAATGTCCCATTATTGGGGAACCAGTAAACCCAATGTGCGACTTTGAGAGCATTTACTACCATTTAATTGGTGGGTTTGGGATGAGGAACCATGGAAGCTACGGGTTGGGGACCCGTGATAGCCGAATGTCAACACACAAAACCAGATCGATCATGTTAAGATCTAACAACGTTGGGCCTCGAGCATATTTGACGTCCGTACATACCGAGGAGCCAATTGTTACTCAGATCATTATTTGACCAAATTAACCTATCGATGTCGTATGTTAAAGATATATTCGGCAAAGACCAACCTTCTAAAAAAAATTTTACAACGAAAGGCTCCAAACGGCGTCTGTGGCCAGAAATTTCACGGAGATCCTTGAAAACCAGCTGGCTCCCATCTTATCAGACGCTTCATTAAAGACAAGCAATGAGGCCTGGATGGAAGTGAAAACGGCTTTTAAGACCCTGGCAAAACAAACGATCGGACTTCAAGCCCGGCACAAGATAAATGATTGGTTCGATGATGAGTGCCAAAATGCGTTAGATAAAAAGAATCCGGCGTACAAAGAATACGAGGGTAGGAAAACCAGGACGAAGAGAGAGCGCTATGAAATTCTCAGAAGATTAGCGAATAAGATAATTAGGATTAAGAAAAGAAAATACTATGAGGACCAATTGAGAAGTATAGATGTATGTTTAGCGAGCGACAATACAACACAAGCATAAAAAGTAGTGAACAGCCTAAAACGTGATTATCAGCCCAAAACCACGCTCTGCCGTGATGACAAAGGCAACATTATCGGTGATGAGACCAAGATTAAGGAATTATGGGCATCATATTACAAGAACCTCCTTAATCCTCCACACTAATCCAGAACATCGAAGCCTATAGATGTATGCGGAGAGCTTTTATCGGCCCCAGCAACTCTGGCTGAAGTTTGTTCCATCATCAAAGCCCAAAAGAATAATAATGCACCGAGCATCGATGAGATTCCAGTGGAGCTTTTCACAAAGTCGTCTAGCACATTTGGCAATAAGAACATATGCCGAAAGAATGGAGCCAATCAATTATATTCCCTATACCCAGAAAGGTGACAAGCTAGTGTGCGAAAATTGTAGAGGCATATCACTGGTTTATACGGCGTACATAATATTTTCCAAAATCTTAGAAAACAAAATCGGATCATTCGTCAACAGTATTATTTAGGAGTATTAAGGTGGTTTCAGGGCAGGTAGATGAACAACAGGCAAATTGTTCACAGTCAAGCAGGTACTTGAAAAATGCAGGGAGTTTAACATAGATGTGCACCGAATTTTCTTTGACTTTTAGCGAACAAACGACAGTATTGATCGTAACGTACTGTACCACATAATGCTTTGCTTTGGCATCCCAGCTAAATCAGTCCGTCTTACCAAAATGACAATGACATCGACGACCTCCCAAATCCGCATCTATTATCAACTCACCGATGTCTTTGACACAAATATCGAACTAAAGCAGGGATATGAGCTGGCCCCATCGCTATTCAAATTGGCTCTGGAGTACGTCATACGGAAGCTACCTGTCGATACACGAGGTACATTACTATACAAGTCGAACCAAGTAGTAGCCTATGCGGATGACATCAACGTTCTTTCACGGTCATTAACAACTACCAAAGAACTCTTCCTGAAACTCGACAGTGAAGCAAAAATAGTAGGGCTACAAATCAATGAAAATAAAATAAAGCTCAGTCGAGGAAAAATACCTCAAATACACAAAACATCACGCTTGGCGAATACAGTATTGAGAATGTTAGCGAGTAAGAGACGAAATACGCCGAAGAATACAGCTCGCAAATAAAATATTCCATTCAGTATTGACGATCTTGAAGACCAGCTGCATACACAGGTAAACAAAGCTCCAAGTATACAAATCTGTGATAAGACCTGTGCTATACTATGGGTGTGAAACATGGACCCTAACCCAAGCATCTGCAAATGTATTTAACGCCTTTGAGCGACGAGTCCTGAGGCGAATAATCGGAGCGAAGCTAGACGCGGACCAATGGCAAATTCGATACAATCATGAGCTGTATGAAATTTTTGACGAACCGGAGGTCTCAAGGATTGTAAGACTGCGGAAGCTGCAATGGGCTGGACACATGAATCGTATGGACGAACAACGGATACCCAAGAAGGTATTCGTTGGGAGAACTAAAGGCCGGCGGCCAGTAGGGAAACCGAGGAATCACTGGTCTGGCTCGGTCGACGAAGACAGTTCATCGCTGCTCGGATTTCGGAATTGGAAGATGCGGTCAACGGACCGAGACAATTTGGGGCGCTAATTGCAGGAAGCGAAGGCTCAAAAAGGGCTGTAGTGCTATAAAGAAGAAGCAGGAAACCATCGTGGTATAATTGAAAATTACGAAGAAATAAAAAATAAGTTTTACTTTAAAGGTTTAATAAGGATCATTACTAAGTATATAAATAATTGCGAAACATGCAATCTTGCGAAGTATGACCGTAAGCCTGTAAAACCAGAATTACATCTAACAGAAACACACAAATGATATTAATCAAATTGTACATATCGATATATTCCTCATTGGTAAAAAAAACAATTCTTTACCGCTACTGTTCTGCCGAGAGGTATCTGATATATTCGAGCAGCTTAATGAATGGAGCAGTGACTCACTTTCAAATCTTGATCATGCTTGGTGGGTTGTCGTGGTTTTGAGTAAATTCATTTTGTTGATATTCTTAATGGTTATGAAAACAATTGTCACAGTACCTCGCAGAATTATTTGTACATGTAACACTATATTTCCTAGCGTCTCCATAAAAGAAGCGCTGTACTTACTAGAAAAGTGGCTCTTGAGCATTGATAATAGCAGGGAGTGGACAGATAAGGTAAAATGTTACGTGAAATTGGCGCTGTTAAGCATGCATGAAAACTGCTTCACGTCCAGCAACAGATACTTCAAAGTGACATACGGCGCAGCTATGTGCAGTCCGTTATCACCGCTTATGAGTGAGGTTTTCATGGCTTATATAGAAAGTCTAATCGAACAAGCAGGCTTGATGCCTAGATTTTGCTACGGCACGTAGATGATATACTCGCAATAATACCAAAAGAAGAACTAGAGGATACATTCCAAAACATAAACAATATTCACCCAACGATCAAATTCACGATGGAAATCAAAGAAAACGAAGAAATACAGTTTTTTGATCAGCAACTCATAGGAAACGATAGTAAAATTGAATTTGACATCTGTAGAAAACCTACTAGTACACAATGCACAATCACGAGTGACTCTGGGCACAGTTTTGAATATAAAATGGCAGCATACCATGATCCATCGTCTGGTAACAACCCCTTTGAACAGTGAAAAGTAAAACAGCAAAAAAGAATACATCCTAAGTACGGCGAAAATAAACGGATACGACAAAGAATGCATTGAAGCTTTAATAAACAGAAAAACGCAAAAGCAGTCAAGAAATAATCTTACCACCTCACAACTGTTAGTTGAAACATCTAAGATGATAGCAGCTACATACTCAGCACACTCGCGAAATATTAGCAAGATACTCAAGAGGTACAAAATTTCAATGGTATCCTCGAGTCTTAATCTCACACAGCTGGGATCTGGTAAGGATCTAAAAATGATGGACGAAATGAGCGGGATATACAAAGCTACATGTGGAAGCTGCTCAAAAATATACGTTGGACAAAACCAAGCGAACCATACTGGTAAGATATAACGAGCATATCAGGGAAGCGATAGATGCAACAAAATGCCCGAATACGCAGATTAGGTCAGCGATAGCAAAGCACATCGTGGAAGAAAACCATCGCATGGATATCAGCAATGTATGTGTCCTGAAAAACGTAATTAACCCAAGAAAATTAGACGCTATTGAATCAATGGAGATAGTCCGAGTACCCGCGCACCTACGACTGAATGAAGATGAAGGAAATTACAATTCCAGCCTCTTGGACTAATTAAAGGAGACGAATAGTAGTTAAGTAATATGGAAGTAAGAAAGCAATAAAACTGTTGAGATAAGATTATTGGAAAAGCAAAACGTATAAATTTCAGGAACCTAGAATAAGATCAATTGTACCGAAAAAGACGTCAAATAGGCGTCGAAAGTAGTTATTTTACTGAATAACGTTTTTTTTTTTAAATAATCCAATGTATAAAGGAAAAACTCTGTATTTTTTTTGTGTTAATTATCTTCATGTTTCTGAGTGCCTTATTAATAGAGTTTTCCACGGAGACCTTCGGTATAAGTCTTACGTGATGGGCAGAGGGAAGTTTATGTCGGAACGAACACGGAAACAGAAAGTTCTTTTCAAAATCAAACACCCTCAGGAACCCAAAATGTTATGGTTTTTTTCCGAGGAAAAAAATTTTGACCAAGATCAAAAGACCAATCGCAGAAATGACAGATGGCCATGTTCAAGTGCTATGGAGGTTGCTGTTGTTATACACACCAAATTTCCAGCCACTGTTATGGTTTTAGGTGTCATAAGCAACGAAGGACATGTTCTGCCACCACACTTTTTTACTCAAGGACTTTGAGTGAACTCTGCTGCACACATCGAGGTTTTGGAGACGGTAGTCAAACACTGGATAGACAATGTAATCGGAGGCAGACCATACATTTTTCAAAAAGACTCTGCTCCTTCACATAAAACGATGGCGACACAAGATTGATGGCCGAAAATGTTCATGACCACATAACACCGAACCTATGGCCACCTAGCTCCCCAGACCTTAATCTTTGCGATTATTACCAAATCTATTGCAACATTCGAGTTGAACGGACGTGCGCTGGATTCTAATTCCGTATTGCATTTTTGATTTCGTATATACATTACTGAATTTAGTGAGTGCGTTTCTAAATTTGATAAATTAGTCTCTGAACTTGAATATTTAGATCGGAATTAGTGCAGTTGTGATTAAAAACTGAATTGTTGAACATTAAACTTAAAAATGGTCATCTGCTGTGCGTGTAAGAAAATTGTGCGTGAAACAGAAATTATGAAGTGCTCTACTTCTGCGTGCGGCAATTGTTATCATTTTGAATGCCTTGGCATCTCCAAATCTAGCTATGGTAAGCAAAGCGTAAAGTACAAAGCAACTTGGAAATGTCCAGATGCTTGCACTAGAGCTTCAAGGGAGGATAATACTAATACCCCTGTTAGAGCGAATGTTTTGTGCGACCCCACCGAGTATCTTTCAACCACGCCACCAGCTGATCCATCTACAAAGCTTGGTTCCGGTACGATCGATTATTTCGAGACTAAGTTCAACTGTCTCCGGGATTGCTTCAACAGCTTTAAAACTGAAGTTTCTGGTTCAATGTCCCCCATCCTCACAGAGTTGAAATCACTGTCGCAACGTATTTGCAGTTGGGAGCATAGGATTGAATGCTTGGAAGCAAAAGTGACTTCTTCAGACGATACCACAAACATTGTATCTGAGCTTAAAATAGAAAACACACACCTACGTACAGAGCTATCCTCTATAAACAAGAAGTTCAATGATATTGATCTGGCAAGCAGATGTTGTAATGTGGAAATTCAGAATTTCCCCGAAAAAACAAAAACTGTGAACTTGGTGAACATAGTTCAAAGCATTGGCAGAATGTTGAATGTGCAGATCCCATTGGAAAGATCTGTTCTGCATCAGCATCTGCTACTACACCAGCTCGCCCACGAAACATTGTACTGCAGCTCACGACGCGCCGGCTTAGAGACGACTTATTGCATGGCGCTAGAGCTCGGCGACAACTCAGCACAGACAGTTTGGATATTGACTCGACACCACCAAAGCTGTTCTACATAAATGAACACCTTACGCTTAGGAACAAAATTTTTTATAGTCGAGTGTGGCTGCATGCTAGAAATAGAGGCTTTAAATATGTGTGGGTGAAAAACACTCAGATTTTTGCTCGCAAAATGGATACATCGAAGACATTACACGTAACAGATGAAACGGATATTGAAAAAATTGTTTGACTGAAGAGTTTGCCTGTTTTTGTTTATGCTTAAATTTATGTAAAGTACTCTCTTTCTACCGTACTCCTAGTCTTTTTATTGAAAATGATTACAACGATTCAACGCAATACAATATTTCAAATTTATTTTACTTACTAGCTAACCCCTCTTTAACGCTTATTATTTTCTATTCGTCAAATCTCTTTGATCATTGTTTAATGTTTTTGAAAATTAATCTACGGAAATTAGCTGCATCTGGTATAAATTTTATTTGTCTCTTTGTATGATTAACCCAATGAATTCCTTAAATATATATTATCAAAATTGTCGAAGTATTAGAAATAAGCTTTCTGACCTGCGATTGAATCTACTAATCAGTAATTATGATGTTCTCATTTTAACTGAAACTTGGCTTAGGGCTAGTGTATGGGATGATGAAGTAGTTGATGATAGATATTATCTTTATAGGAAAGATCGATGTTCTTCCACATCTGCTAAAAGTGATGGTGGCGGGGTTTTAATTGCGATTAAAAAGATTATCTGCTCTTTAAGGCAATATGATTGAGAGAGTCCATCTTTAGAAGAGATCATACTGGTACTGCCTTTGGTAGGTCATGGCGTCATACTTGCAGCTTGCTATATTCCCCCACTCTCAAGTCCGGGTACTTATGACACACATTTCAACAAATTATACAACATAGCTTCTAACTTCGTAAATCATAAGTTCATACTCATAGGGGACTATAATCTACCTAACATTGATTGGTGTCCTAATAGTAATCAAATCTTAGAAAGTAGCGCCACTATCATGCCACACTATATAAGAAATATAATATCGTACCTAGATCTTAAACAATATAACTTAATCCATAATGTTGTGTATTGGCCAACTCATATTGCAACATTTCTGAGTGTTTTTCACCACTCGTCAACGTTGATCTACTGCATCCGCCACTTATATGTGAGTTCAGCATATCGCAAACCCTACATAAGATAAGTAATAATAAAAATATAAGGAAATACAACTTCAAACAAGTTGGGTAGACAGACCTATGCTCATGTCGGAAGGGTTTTGTACTCAACTTACAAAATGCAGTAACCAGCATCAAATAAAATCAAGAAACATGTCAAAGACGATTTTATTGGAGAAAATGTGAAATTCGAGAATCATACTATTATTAACAAAGTTGAAAGAATTGTGACTTCTGAGGTATTTGTTGTAGTTACACCCATAAATATCTCCCTTGATAATTTTTTTAGATTTTTTTAGATCACGGGTGTCCATTCGTGAGGGAGGAAACATATTTTTCATGTTTTTTCTAGCAAAACTGTAGTGTCTCAGTCGGTAAAAATCGCATATGGCTCCATAGCCATTTGTTTCCATAGTAATACAGGGCATATTGTTCCATAGTAATACAAGAAAATTCAAATCGCTATAACTTCGTCAAATACTATTCGATCTTTATGAAACTTTCAGAAAAGATTAACCTTATAAATAGTCATCTGTTTGCTAAACTTTATTGAATTTAAAGTTACCGTTTAGATTTTATTCAAGAAAACATAAAATCGATAAATCATACTATTTCTAACAAAGTTGAGTGAATTTCGACTTCTCATGTATTTGTTCTTGTTGTACTCATGAAGGCCTACACTCATGATTTTTTTCAGATTTTTCGGATGGAAGGTGTCCAATCGCGAGGGGGGTACGCGAAAAGTTCGTACATTTCCCCTTCCCCTGCCCCCCTCGGTACTGATAAGGCAATTTGAAGACTTGTTTTGAAAAGATCTCATTGAGACCTTTCCAATGACACCCTACTCGACTACCAATGGTGAAATTGTTTTTTGAGGGGTCACCTCCCTATATGGGGAGACCCCCTTAAACCCCTCTCAAAAAATTTTCCACCCCTGAAATTTCAAGAAGTCACCACTTCTGACCTTTCCACAAAGTTTCATGGCTTTAGCCTCTAGAGTTTCGGAGAAAAAGTGGTGTGACATACAGACGGACAGACGGGCACAGGTCGTGATTGCAATAGGGTTTTGTATTTTAGTACAAAACCCTAAAAAGTAAACTATTCACTCATAAATGAGGAGCTTGCAAATGTTGATTGGAGTCACCGCTTAAATGGGCTGAGTACACAGCAAGCTGTAAATTTGTTTTACACAAATTTGTACCGAATCTTAGATACCCATGTGCCTCTACATAAATTCAAATCGCAAAAATATCCCACTTGGTTTTCTAAAGAGTTAAAAACCCAATTGAATAAAAAACATAAATATTGGAAACGTTGGAAAATTTACGGTAGTAAATCTGATTGTGATAAATTTTCTTGGGCTCGCGCTAACGCAAAAAAACTGATAACAAGTTGTCACGATAAATATATCTCTCACATTGAGCAAACAACCACATAAAACATTAAATCGTTTTGGAAGGTCGCTCACAACTTAAAAAAAAAGCAGTAATGGTTATCCTTCTTTGATGAAACTGCGTGATCAACTTTCTAGTAATCCCGATACAATTTGCAAAATGTTTTCTGACTATTTCTTATCTGTTTTTGCACCTACATCTGACCTCGCATATGATGCTGATCTGATTAATAAATTAACAGAATGTGTTGATAAAAATAATCCATGTATCTCGAATATTGTATTGTCATGTGATGAAGTTAAAATAGCTTTAAAATCGGTGGATGTTAATAAAGGAGGTGGTCCGGACAGAATTACTCCCTTCTTTCTTAAAAACGTCTCTGATGCATTGTACATACCTCTCACTTTTATTTTTAACAAGAGTCTTGTGGAAAGATACGTTCCTCACATTCGGAAGACAGCTAATATCACACCAATTCATAAATCAGGTGGTAAGGATAATATTGAAAACTATAGGCCTATTTCTACTTTATCTTGTATCGCAAAAATATTCGAACGATTAATTCATGATAATTTGTATCCAATTTTAAAATCTAGCGTTCCTCTTAGCCAACATGGCTTTGTAAAATCAAGATCTACGGTTTCTAATTTATTGGTATATTCGAACTTCATTTTTCAAGCTTTAGACCAGGGTGCTTCGGTTGATAGTATTTATACCGATTTTCGAAAAGCCTTTGACAAAGTTGACCACCTGATTTTACTTAAGAAACTATACTTCAACGGCATTAAGGGAAATCTGTTACGATGGTTTTCCTCATATTTGAAATGTAGGCGTCAGTCAGTTACGCTCAACGGTTACTCCTCCCCATCGGGTGTTATCACTTCTGGTGTTCCGCAGGGTTCCTTTTTAGGACCATTTCTTTTCATTCTATATATATGCGATATAAATAAGTGTTTGCTTAATAGCTCAATATTATATGTGGATGACTTAAAAATATATAAAAAAATAAACAGTCGTAGGGATTGTGTGCTACTTCAAGATGATATTAACCGCTTCACATTATATTGTTCTTTAAATAGGCTAACGCTTGCAACCGATAAATGTAAAGTAATAACATTCTCAAGAAAGAGACTTCAAATCCAACATAATTATACTCTTTCTAATCAAATCCTGAATAGAGTGAGTAATATCAAAGATTTCGGGGTTATATTTGACTCCAAATTATTGTATGACCAACATATTCAGATGATGACTAACAAAGCTTATCAAATGCTAGGATTTTTGTACCGGACCACGAAGAAATTTAAGTTGTGTTCTACGTATTTGACGCTTTATCAAGCATTAGTAAAGTCTCAACTCGAATACGCATCTCCGGTCTGGAATCCATATTATGAGACTTATAAAAATAATATAGAGTCCATACAAAGAAAATTTTCTAAGATTCCTTCTACCGACTAAAATTGAAACAACGCCCCTATATTGATCGTTTGTCATATCTTAAAATTTTGACGCTGGAAAATAGACGTTTGTTCCTTGATGCGATGAGCTTGAGAAATATTTGTCTATCTGATGTGGATTGTCCAGAGCTTCTAGCTCAAATAAAATTTCGAGTCCCACGTTTCACGTCTAGATCGTCCCATGCATTTGCCTTGACTAAGTGTTGAACTAACGCAGGTCAAAGGGCTCCTTTGTATGGATTATGCAGCGATTTTAACCGTTATTTCAGTAGCTGTGATTTTTACAATAAAAGCAGGGAGGCTTTCAAAAATGAAGTTAAACTAATCATAATGTAACGGATATTGTATTGTGTTGAAATTTATTTTGGTTTTGTATATAGTAGAATTAAGTTTAGTATTTAGTAAAATATTAATGAAAAAATACAAAAGAATTAAAAAACATAAAAACAAAAATTTAGAAAAAAAAAAATAAAAAGCTTCAAAGTATACGTACTACAATGTCATTAACATTCAATTTCTATATTAAATCTCTCAGTGAGAAAATGTTTTTAGGTTACTGTTTATACTTTTTCCCTGAATATGTTCTTTTGAATTATTAACTGTAACTGTTGTTTTCTCCAACAAATAAATAAATAAATTACGTATGGGGCGTAGTTGAGCATGAGACCAATAAGCGTCCTCATAACACCACTTCTTCGCTGAAGACTGCTATTAATGCCGTTATGATCAATACGAACAAGGAGCATTTGATTCGGGCATGTAATCGTTTCCGAGCCCGGATCGAAGAGGTTATTGCCGCTAATGGCGATTTTATTGAATAATTCATAGCCATATATTAATTTAACGTTGTATAAAGAATTCCTGAAATTTCATTAAATTTTGTTAAAAATACAAGCTAATTAATTTTACTCAAATACCGTACGCACCCCGTATTATCTCTTTCTTAATTCATAATGTTCATTATTCTAAATAGTCTTTCAACAAATGTTGTAAAAATAAAAAATGTTCGCAACATATGTTTTTCAGTTAGATTTGCACGTGATAAAGAAATAATTAATAAAAAAGTTATTTGTTACAAAGTATGTTAGTATTTTCATCATTTTATTGACAAAGTACCTAGAATTAATTGATTCACCTCGGGTCATTACGACCCGGTGTCATTGACGATGTAATGTTTTCACGTCATTGGCGCCGGGTTAAGTATCCCGATAGAAAATAATGCGTCAATATGACTTAAGAAATCCAATCCAAATTTATTTCTTATTTGGCAATCAATCAAGACACCTTTATCATTAAATCAGTTTTTTCGTGTGAAAATAACTTGTTTACTCGTAGCAATCTTATAAGCAAATTTTAACTAATCTTCACCGTCTACATTTTCGTCCCGACTAAACTTCCACGAATCCTGTCGCGTAAGCAGGGTAACATTAAGATGAAAATAAATATGGAACATGTAGTGCTTCCTTTCACAAGGTGCTACACGCTAAAAAATATGTGCGTGGACCATATTCACCCTTGTATTGGGTTTCAGGTCACGTGCTTGGCAGGTGTTAAAAGTCATGAGTAGTAAACACATAAGTAATGCGAAATTGATGTGCTTAATATCAAAAGTAATTTTCTCGCTTTCCTTCTGTTTTCTATATTTTCTCGCTTATACATGGCAGTATGCGTGGTTCGGTGTGTAGGTGTAGGGCAAGCAAGCACCCTGAATTCATTTCTGTTGACCTACCGACCTTCTGTTCGAGTTAAACATATGTTTGCTGAACAGACCCTTACGCTGAGTCAATGTCTGGTTTATATTAAATTCAATTTCACAGCTTATTACACTTCTGAATAACACACAAATTTTATTGCTTGTTTACCATATTCGAGATAATATCTTTTTCAGTCTTCCCTTCCCCTTGTTCTTCGGGTCTGAGAGTACAATTCAATTTTACGCAAGAAAAGCTCAAGCTTGACGAAGGAGCAATATTTTTAAGCTACAAAGTTTCACACACGTATTTATTTAAACGTAATTTGATGGGCCTCATATCATATGTGGGTGGGGACATTTTCATGAAAATCATACGCCATTATATCATCATTTCCATTTATAGCTAATGGTGACTTGAGGGTTGAATAAAAGACATGAATGGAACAAAAACTGTTATGAAAAATTTTGATCAGCTGCATACGTGTTGGAGTAAAGATGTTTATTTATTTCGGCATATGCAAAAATGTTTTCAATTAATAGGACCAATTTTGTACGCAGTTTATATTCTTATATGAAAAATGATTGTCATAGTAAAGTTTCAGAATTTTAAATTGATAGAAGCTGAAACGCAAGTGATAGCAATTACTTTAATTCCATTATAATGAGTCCTCATTATCCACACAAATCGGTGTCATCCATTTGATATCTTCTGAAAGCTTTGCGGCGAAAATTCTCAAAATCTGCCTCATTTTACCACCAGCATTTTGTGACAAATGTCCTCCTTAAAGATACTTCCTTTTTATTCCGCCCTGCCAAGTCATCTTGCTGTAGACATTAACCATTGCCCACCATTCTGTTGGATTGGCTTTATATTCAAAGAGACTCCCTTCTCCTTTAGCAGTAAGAAATAATGTTGCGTTGAATGGAGAAATCTTGCTTGAAAAAAAATATAATTAAATTCGACTGGATTAGCATACGCTCGATGCTAACATTTTTTCAGAGAATAAAAAAGCTCGCAAATTTTAATAGCAACCTTTTGGAAATGTATTCGCTTTTTTCATGAAAAGCCGCCGGGCCTTGCTTTCATGGCTTAGCAGACGCCTTTCGAAACCTTTGTGTCATCTTCAGTGTCTACTAAACCAACACAAGGCCCGACGGCTTTTCAAGAAAAAAAAAGAAGATTGGCCTACTGATATGAAATAAACAAAATTGTTCACTGTTATTCTCATTATTTAAATGATTAATCCAAATCAAGTAAACTAAAGGGTCTTCCAATAAGAGGTGTTATTTTGAATAGCCCGCTATTGCCATAGATGTCACTTTTGAAGCTATCAGTTTTTGACATTTGACAAGAAAAAACTATTCCAATTAAAAATGGAATGATGCATTGAAAGTATTAAAATTCACTATAAAAATGGTGAAAATTTGCCGAGACGGTTCCTAAAACTCGAACATTTTTGGGTCATCATGAAGCACCTTATCGGGCCGCAATACCGAAATTGGTGGAAAAATTCGAGCTGTTGGGACAACTTAGTGATGTGAAGAATAAACCTCGTGCACGTCGCTCAAGAAGAGCCGAGAATATTGCTGCTGTAGCCAAAACTGTTGAAGAAAACCCAGGTTTGTCCATTCCTCGTCGTTCTTTGGAATGAGGCGTTCCACAAACGTCATTACACCGTATTTTGCATAAAAATTTGGGTCGTAACGCTTATAAAATTCAGTTATTACAAGAACTTAAGCGGGTCGATCATCAAAAACGTCGTGTCTTTGCTGATTGGGCCTTTGAAATGCATGAAAATGACCCGGAATTCCATCGAAAAAATAATCTTGAGTGATGAGGCCCATTTCCACCTCTGTGGCTTCGTCAACAAACAAAATTGTCGCTCTCGGGGCTCGGATAACCCAAGAGTTATTGTTGAAAAGCCTCTCTATTCTCAAAGTGTGACTTTTTGGTGCGGTTTCTGGTCCGACGGAGTCATTGACCTTACTTTTTCGAAAATGAGTTTAGATGAAAATTAGTATTCCACTACACAGATAAAACTTCTATATCGTAAAATGAATATACGATGAAAATCATTAACTTTTCAGTTTAATTAAATAATTAATAACATTTTATTAGTAATTATGAACATTCCATTTGACATAAATTTATGAACTCAAAATATTTTATTTTTTCTTACTTGATAATTCATCTACGCCTACTATTTCTTTTTGTGTGGATTTTATGAAAATGTGGAATTTAATTTAAAGTAATGTAGTATACGCTACAATACTCCCTTCCCAGCGTTAGCGTTGTAAAAGAAAAATAATCATATATTTAATCGTTATCATTTATTAAATTGTTATTAACTCTGAACTCTGGTTTGATTCTCTCAATAATGGCTTTTAATTCTCCCTTAATTTGAACAAGAAAATTCTTAGGGTGATAAGGTGAAGACAAAGATGATTTTTTATTAACTACTTTAATAAAAACTCTTTCGCAATCATCAAGGGACTTAGGCATATGAATTTTGACTATTGTTGCTTTTAAAATGATCTCTGAGAATCCGTAAAAATTTTTTTGAGTCAAAATTATTTTATTTCGTATCTTGGTTAAAGAAACTGGCTAGAATTTTAATATTTTCACCATATAGCATCTCAGCAAGGGTAGCGTTGATTGATTCCTTTCATGAGGACCTAGTCCCTAAAAGAATGATAGGGAGTTCATTGAACCAATTAACATTATCAAGAGTTCGAATTGCCATTTTAATGTTCGATGAAATCTTTCAATCATTCCATTTGCTTGTGGATGATACGCTGATGTATGAATTCTATGTGAACCCAGAAGTTGTAACAATTCTTTGAATAAATTTGACTCGAATTGTGCACCTTGATCGGTCATAATTTTCAAGGGTGAACTAAATCTCGAAAAATATTCACACCATAAAGTATTAACAATTTTTTTTGTTGATATATCTAACAATGGATAGTATTGAGTTATTAAATTATATATGGAAAATCAAATTAAAGAATTTACCTTGGTGTCGTCTAGCCCGAATAAATCTGGCCAAATTGAACTTACACCGAAGCGTAGCTTCTTTGCAGCAAATGAAACCTAAGTTTGGCCAAAGTTTGTCTAGCCAAAGTGTATCGACCAAAAAGTATAAACTCTCGTATTAAAATAGTTTTATTATAACACGGGTCAGTACTTTTTGATCCGAAATTAACAATTTCAATTCTTTATATACTAGTTCTTAAACCTAAAATCTATAACATACAAAATGTGTGGTCTCATGACCCATAATTTACTTCACACGCATGTTATACGATACATTGATGTATTCAATGGATCGTACAAGTGCATGCATTCATCGCATACTATCTAGGTCGTAAATCAAGTACATGCGATCGACCTTATAAACATATGGGATTTGTTTTGATCTACTTCCATGAATGCGGAAGAAAGTAAAAGCGAAAGCAAAACATTGAACGGTGTCGTCTTACACATACATTCGTTCTGAGTAATTTATGTTGGGTTGTTTTTAAATGAAGAATGTAGTGAATTATTGTTCTAGGTAAGTATAGGAATTAATGGTAAGTATAATAATAATCATGAATCATTACACCCTCCGCGTTTTTGTTGTTGATCGTATACTCATATCAAGCGAAACACTAAAATTACAAACATTAATACAATTTTAACTGATTATTATGTAATTCTTTCAATACTCCATTGACATCAACTATGGAGTTTACACCTTTTTTTATCTTTGACTACAAAATGACCCATTTATGGTTTTTGGTTTTTCTTACGGTTATTATTCTTAATTAATACCTTATCACCAATCTTAATATCTATTGGGTTAATATCTATTTGTTTTTCTAATCTATTCCTTTTAACTTTCTCTATTATCTCTCTAGTTTAGCAAAGTTGTCAAGATTGTACGATTTCATAGTTAATTTCTCGTCATTCGGTATATATGCTAATTTTCCGAAAACTAACTCATATGGTGTATAAGCAGGATCTACATTAGGTGATGTATTATACGCGAAAGTATAATACGGAAGCCAAGTATCCCATTCAGAATCTTCTGTGAATGAGAGTAAGAATTCATTAAGAACCCTGTGGTTTCTTTCAACTACTCCTAGAGTCTCATGATGATATGGTGTTGAAAATTTCTGCTCAATTTGTAACAAACTACAGACTTCCTTCATTAGCTCATTTAAAAATGCAGTACCTCTATCCGATTTTAAAATTTTAAATTGCCCATATTTCAGAATAAAATCCTTCACTAAGGTTATCGCTATCGTTCTCGCATCCTTAGATTCAATTGGGATAGCAACAACAAACTTCGATAATTCATATTGCATAGTGAGAATATAACAAAAGTGATTAAATAGTCTCAATGGACCAACCGTATCAATTTGAATTGTCTCGAAAGTTGTTGATGATGTACTCGTATGTACAAATTTTTCTTTAGTGTGCCTGTATAATTTGCTAGTGGCACAAACCTTACAATTGTTAACAAAGTTTTTGACCATAGCGCTCATATTTTTCCAACAGTATTTTTGTTTTAATTTCAATAAAGTCTTTCTAACTCCTAGATGACCTCCATGTGGTGAACTGTGGTATTCTTTTATCAATTTATGTTGGGTATCTGTAGTGATTAGAGATGTTCAATATTGTCCGTAAAGGACTGCAGCGATGTTCTGCTGCCTCGGCAGAAGAAGATGACAATATCTGCCGAGAATGCCCTCGTCTGGAGACGCATGAATGCGCTGGCAGGCTAGCATTGCGGTGTCGTGGGGCGGGTTCATTTCCCCAGCACGAGGACCCACTACAAAAAAATTTCGCATTCACGAATTGGACTGCTGGAGATCAAGAGGCAACCGAAGTCGCAAAAAGTGTAGATAACTACACCGAGGGAATTAGAGCTTGTCACGAGAACAAGGGGAACCTGAAAAGAAAGGCGGACTTGGGGTAACCTCGTCATTACCCGACGAAGTTCATGGCCCACAAATGAAAGAGGGGCAAACGGGTGATGGTGGAGCCCCTTTGCACCCACCCAACCGGAATAAATCCATATATATGCTGTTGCAGTGGCCAGGTATTCCTCTTCTGAGTGGAAAACTCATACAACTTGAATTGCATGAACTTTCCCATCAGAAGGGGAGTACCCCGGTGACCAATTTATGCCATAGAATTATACAATTTGAATGCATAACTCTATGCCATAAAGAAGCACTCTGCTTGGGCCACTCAACCCGCCACAAATAATCTAAATCACTCTAAAGAACTTCATGGATGAATCGTAAATCACTCTTTTAATCAAAGATTCCGTTCACTTTTCATTCCTTTATGCACGTCGCTTCCTACTTTTGACATTCCAGTCCGCCCTGTTCACTTTTCCCATTGTAACTCGTAGACAAAATAATCCAAATCAGGTGAAACTCGAAGCAGAACGCACGCAATAAGCTCTGTTCTCAATCTCCCATGAATTCATTTTTACCGCTTATTGCAAATAATTTCAATTGGCACCAATGACAAAAATACTTTCTTTTGCCAAGTCGAAATGCAACACAAGTCACAATTGCACATTTCACGGTACGGCACTCTGCGATTTCGGAGTCTTTTCTAATAGTCCGATTGCAAATGTTCCGAACTATTCTTACAGACAGAATTCGCACAAATTAGGAACCATTTTACATGGAAATTCGAGGATTTTCCACTGACCGTCACACATGTGCTTCGACGCCGAACGTAAACCCTCCCGAAAAACTCAGATCGCATTCACGCGCGACTACCCGGTCTCACGATCTCCAGCTGACTCCTCTCTCTTCGCGACAGCACCAGCAACCCCAACCGGTTTAATGTGCGCTAAGGAACCTCTAAGCGCCTGACACGGTAATGAAGAGAAATCTGATAGTAAGCATTCAACTTCTTGGAGCGCTACGTTTGATACAGTACCGTAATCGACGAAAAATACTTTGACACCCTTATTCTCAGGAATCTCTAATATCTGAGCTCGATGCCATAGTCCCATATACATAGTGCAACATACTTGTCCAGGTTTATAACATGATTTATGGAATTGCAAGTCATTCGGAGGTAATTTTGTATATATATTTTCAATGTGTTGCATCAATGTATCCAACTCGTGATTATCTTTGTACACATGAAACCAGAATTTAAAAGGATTATGAACCTCTGCAATAAAAACACCAAACCAGTTAGCATCTTCTAAACCCTCCGGTAATACTGTTTCAGGGATTTTCTCTCCATATTTCACAGCATCAACGGGATAATCCAATTGAAATACAATGTCATTTTTCTGTAACTCAGGCACAGCTTCAGTATCATCTTCCTCTACTTTTTCCGTTTGTTTCGTAGACTTTGAGCTGAGATTCAATTCAGAAAATTTCTCTTCAAGTTCTAGTAATTGCTCTTTGGAAATCTCGCCCAACGGATCATCATTAGGATTGGATTCGTACGCCCTCGAACTTGTACTCTCTAGTAAACTATACTTTTGCTTATCACAATCAGTTGTTGGCTTAGATGTGGAAAGACTTGATTTACTGCTCTGAAGTGCAGAAGGAAAATGTTGCATTCGTTTAATTTATTCCCGATTCAATATCGCGTAAGGCAGGGTCTTGCGGTACGTAAAAATAATGATTTTATTTATCGGCACTTCTAGGTCTGCGTTTTATTATTTCTCCTTTCAAATTCCGAAAACTCTTTCTTTCTGTCTTTCCAATTTATCGTTATATCAGTTTCAATTAGTATTTAACCGTTTATTTACGCTCACTTCCAATTTAAACTGGTGTGTTAAAAATTATTGTTTGTCTCGAGTGCATTAGAAGTTGTGTTTAAAAAAAGTTCATTATAATGGACCGAGATGCATTTGTTTTTTTATTATTTTGGAAGCGAATGGAGTATTAATTTTCATTATGATAATTATAAAAAAAAAACAAAATTTCAAGATAGTTCATAGAAGTCATTACAATGATAAAGAAAATTGAGGAACAATCTTTGAAATAGAAATGTATTTAAAGTTATCACATTCTTGACCTCTTCAATTACTACAGGGCAGCTAATTTTCTCGAGATCCCTAGGCGATGCGGATTGCGAAAAAGAAGCTGAAGGATCTTTCTGTGTACCATGGGTTGTCTCCGGCGTTGGGACTAGAAATGGCGAACACTAAAAGAAAAACACAATTGACAGACGGACGGACTGACTTATGTTTATGTTTGCCGGAAGTATACAACCCTTGCGCGTTTTTTGAAAATATATGCGGACGGACAAGCAGACGTGACTAATTATCTATCGGCGCACGTCTTTTGCGTGGTATATCCCCACTTCTTTTCCCGATGGGTCCGTTATCAGGTAACGGTTAGGTCCCATTACCTTCTTTATGCGGCTTTTCAAGAATCGCCTGTCCAGCTTGGCGTTGTAATGCCCCGCGGCGTCACTTTGGCGGAAATTTCGCCGGAAAACTTCATCTTCTTCTTTGAAATTAGCAGATCGGGATGTGAGATTGTACTGCGCCTCATTCGCACGTCCCGCGGCCTTAATCTTCCGTCCGATTTGTTGGCGGGGGTCTCCTAAACGTTCGTGGGTCTCCCAAACACTTTAATTGCCGTAACAGCCGGTAAGATTTACCGTGGCAAATCATGTGCTGTCCAAAGGCGGCAAAGTAAGGGGCGACACCGGTGACGGAATGATACGAGGATCGCAGGGCGCATGTGATGGCGGACAATCGCCGAGTTCAATCTTTTTGAGATGGGTGGACGTAGGAAAGGATCGCGGCCAATAGGGTGCGGTTCAACCGTTCTGATGCGTTAGACTGAGGAGAGTATATGGGCGTCAGTTGGTGTTCAACGCCATACTGCTCGAGTAGGCCCTTAAACTGCCGAGACCAGAACTGTACTCCGTTGTCTGAGTACACACTCTCTGGAACCCCGAACACATGGAATACCCGGTTCTCTAAGAATTTCACGATAGATGGAGTTGTGAATTTACGGATAGGTTCCACCAGTGGGAATTTTGAAAGCTGGTCTAGAACAACTATAGCTCCGATGTGTCCCATGGAAGACCGAGGATATCGACCGAGTAGATCGATGTATAGACGTTGGAATACGCGTTCTGGGACGTTGAGTTGACCCATAGGAGGTCGAAGAGGCTGGTTGGGCGCTTTGGTGCCTTTACAGATCTCACAGGCGCTCACGTAGTCTTTGACCTGCGATGCCATTTTAGGCCAAAAGAAGTATTTCTTGAGTCGCCGGAACGTCCGACCGTAACCTCCGTGGGCACTTAAAGGATGGTCATGTGCGCGGACGATCAGATGTTGTGTCATTTCCTCCGGTACCCAGAGTTTCCAAGACTCTTCTTCCTGCCATGGATCACCAGTGGCGTATTCATTTCGTCTATACACGTAGCCGTCTATTACCTTCAAATCAGGCAGCTGCGATTGTTGGGTCGCTATGGTTTGCCTCAACTCTTTGTAGCTGTCTGATTTAAAATGTGGGCTGCCCAAATCTATTTCGATGGGGTCCTCGTCATTTATTGTCAATTTGGCTCCCTCTGGGGAAAACATCCGTGAGAGAGTGTCGGGTACGATGTTCTGGGTCCCTTTCCGATGTTTGATGGAAAACTTGAACCCTTGCAGTCTAAGAGCCCATCTTGCTAGGCGTCCATGTAAGTCTACCTGGTTCATCAACCATTGTAGTGACGCGTGGTCCGTGATGATCTCGAATTGGTGGCCCTCGATATAAGCTCGGAATTTCTTCACAGCCATTACCGCTGCCAAACATTCCTACTCGGACACAGTATAGTTTCTTTGGGCCGAATTCAGCTTATTGGACATGAAGGCGATGGGAGCTTCCTCTCCTTCATCGGTTAATTGCACCAGCATGGCTCCTACTCCATGTTGACTTGCGTCACAATGAATGGAGAAGGGCTTCGTGAAGTCGGGGCTGTGCAAGACAGGAGATGATGTGAGGGCTTGTTTTAGCTCTTCAAATGCCTTTCGGCTGAGTTCGGTCCAAATAAACTTCCCTTTCCGCAGCATGTCTGACAAGGGCGCTGAAACTTTTGCGTAATTCCGAACAAACTTTCGGTACCAACCGCACACACCAAGGAAACGTCGTAGCTGCTTCACTGTTTTTGGTAAGGGGAACTCATCAATCGCACGAGTTTTGTCTGGATCCGTTTTGATAGTGCCATGTCCTATGACATGTCCTAGGTATCGGACTTCTTTCATGACAAACTTACTTTTCTGTACGTTGATGGTGAGTCCTGCCTTACTGATGTGCAGGGCTACTTCTTGTAGGAGGAGGAGGTGTTGATCGAACGTTTCCGTGATGAGTAACAGATCATCCAGGTACACGAACACTTGGTGTTTCAGGTGAGGTGGGATGACCTTGTCCATCAACCGAGTCATCGTTTGCGGCGCGTTACACAGGCCAAAGGGCATTGTGAGGAACTGATATAAAGGTTCACCAGGCACTGTGAAGGCGGTCTTGTCCCTCGACCCCTCATCGAGTGGAATTTGCCAGAAGGCGTCTTTTAGGTCGAGACTGGTGATATAATTGGCTTTCGGCAGTCTTCCTAGTATTCCATCGATGAGTGGAAGAGGGTACGCGTCCTTGATGGTAACCGCGTTTACCTTACGGGCATCAAGACAGAGGCGGACTTTACCTGGCTTCACCACCAACGTTACTGGTGATGACCAGGCACTTTGGGACTCCTCTATGACCCCCAACTTGAGCATCCTATCCAGCTCCGCATACACCAATTTCTCCATGGCCGGTGAGATGGCGTAGTGTCTCTGCTTAATCGGTTTACTATCGCCAACCTCGATGGCGTGTGAGACTAGGGTGGTGCGGCCAAGGCCTTGGGTAGCGTAAGATGGGAAAGCAGCGATGGACGCTTCCAGGCGTTGCCGTTGGTTAGGCGTCAGGTCATGCCTATCGGGAATAGAAGTGATTTCGTTGACATATCTGGTGTTTAAAGTCAAATCTGTGAATAAATCGGAGGCCAGTCCAAAGCGAAGGATGAAATCGACGCCAAGGTACACATTCTGAGTCAAAGACGGAATAATGTAGAAAGTAATATCCTTCGTCTGACCCCTGAACGTCACGGGTGTGGTTAGTTTACCTCGTATAGGGTGTTTGGTGCCATCAGCTGTACTGATTTCAGTGCGCCAGGATTTAATCAAGTTCGGATAGTCTTGGAGCACCTTCGAGCCAAAGCTCGAGGCAAGACAACTGATACTGGCACCTGTGTCGATCAATGCAAACACGGTTTCGCCCAACACTTTAATTGGATGATAAGGTCTGATCTCATTCTCAGCAACCTCCGAGATGTTACCAGAGTTTAAGGTTTGACGGCAGGTGCGCACTCTCTTGCGGAAATTCCGCCAACGACGGGTTGACAATTTTGTCGTGCGCGGGCGGGAAGTGACTACTTCGGAAGCAAACATTCGCTCTCGAGCCACCCGATATTCCTGCAGTCGAACATGATAAGGTTTTAAAGTGCGTATTTGAGGCTGCCGGGGTTCTTCTGGCAGTGACTGTGGTAGTCGCTTCAATATGGTCGTTGGCGAGGTCTCCGGAAGAGAGTGAACATCCGCAGTCATAGTGGTCATGGCTGGTGGTTTAACGTCAGGGTTATTGGGGTGAGCAGCTGACTGAGGAGCTACTGCGGGGGCTTCGAGTACCGCTGAGGTGGTCGGGTACTCCTTCGGCCGTTTTTTTTGCGCTGCACATTCAGGGCAGTCTGGGAAGTACGTGTCCGGCTTACCGCAACCGTAGCAGAAAACCTTACGCTCTGCTCGGCATGAAATGAACCGGTGTCCGGTTTGATGGCAATTCCAGCATGTCGTAAGACTTCCCACTGCTGCTACAGCAAGCTAGTCCTGGTCCAAATCTTCCTCCAGATCCATGGTGGTATAATCTGGAGCCAATTCCGCGATTCCTTGTCGAGGACCCGTCCTAGCTAGTAAGTAGGGCCGGTCCCGGAGGTCTTCCTCAAACCCTTCTAGGTGACGCACAGTTCTCAGCAGTGCCTCCATACTCTGTGGATCGGAGTTCACGATATGGCGACGCAGCAATTGGGTAGAAGACATCGGCGCTGACAACTGGTCATTCAGCCGAAGGATATCGGCTCGATATTGATGGAAAGACTCGTCCGGACGCTGCCATCTAGCATGAATCTTGTCCAGTACTAATTCGTCCATGTCTACCATAGGGTATTCCGTGCGGAGTACCTCCTTCAACCGTGACCAGCGTATTGATGGTGGGGCCGAATGTATTCGCCAATATGACTCAAGTGCTGCTCCCCTAAGCAGCATTGGCAAGTATCCTGCGAGCGCCGTGTGGTCTCCTGCTAGCATTTGCTCAATCAGCGACTCCACCCGACTAATGAAAACTTCCACAGTTATAGTGTTTGGTTCCCCGCTGAAATGCTGATTCCAGCCCTGGATGATGCTGGGGATCTGCGTCGGCTTCAGCCGCTACGTAGCGTGTGGATGGATGTGTTGGTCCGGCGGAATCACTGGAGCCTGAGTTGGTGGCGGTGCTTGGCTCAGTCGGGGCCGGTACACTGGAGCCAAGGGATACATTGCCGCACCGGGCCGGATTCGTTCGTGATCGCGCCGCGAGTCTATCGGAAAATCCCACGGATTTGGGTCCGAATCCCACATCGGAGGCGTTCTTGGCCGAGGTGGTACTGGATTCTCCTTCTGGCTTTCCAGCGAGGCTACCCGGGTGGTCAGGTCCTGCATGAGCACCATTAAGTCTTGTAAAACTGTCGCCTCCACAGCCACAGTGGGTCTCGGCTCTTCCGCAGGTGGCACTGCCTCGGCTCGGCCCATTAAGTCAGGCTCATCAGCCGCTGTTGGAACCTGCTCCCGCCGGTCCTTTGTTTTGGGCTCCGCCCCTTGAGCAGCTGAAAGCTCTAGGTGGCTGGAAGGTCGATCCGCTGAGGTGGCTGGTTGTCGGCATAAAGCGCAAGTACGGCTAACTAATAAATGCTGGGTCACGTAGGCTTCATGGAACTCATGTCCGCACGCCAACGTTTGTACGGTCGTTCCATCATTTCGTGCTTGCTGACAGATGACACACAATTCCGTGGGCGCTGCTTCCGAACGCAACCTGCGCTTGTCTAGCGTGCGTTTGGTCGACATTCTAAACAAAATTTATTTTTTTAGCTAAATACCTAAATGAATATATATATATATATATATATATATATATATATATATATATATATATATATATATATATAATATATATATATATATATATATATATATATATATATATATATATATATATATATATATATATATATATATAAATAATGAAAGAAAATGTGAAAAATGACGTGAAATATGTATATAATTCCCAAGTGGCCGTCAGTGGCGAACTATAATCGAGCCTCACAAAAAAAATGTATGATAAAAGTTTTAATTAAGTTATCAAACAAAATAATCGGTCTTTCCATTCCGTCCTTCTTCCCAGGTATGGACACCAATGGCACAATCCTTCTATAGCGTTTCAGGGACAACTCTCTTGTGGCACCATGAGAATCAGGGTTCAGAAGTGATCCCTCATCCGCAAGTTTTGCAAGTTACCACTTGTCAGCCCAGGGTTGGATTCTAATCCACAAGCAGCGCGTGTCTTGTCATGGATAGTCATGGATTAGCTAATCAGCCAATCACATGAAATCAAAATCCATGTAATTTAAGACACCTAGGCACCGCTGGTTTGGGGAGCGGATCAGAATCCTCCACAAAATAGCTGTTGGGATAATAACTTCCGAACACAAATAGGGACTCTAATATCATTTGGCCTTACTAGTTATACAATGGTGGTAAACCACCAAAGTATAAATCAAAAGCAGGACCAAACGATATGGATGTCCAAAGACAACACACGTCCGGCAGTTATTACTTGCTGGGGCACGATCAGTGCAATTACCCTCGGGAGTTATCTACCCGCCAAAAAGACTAACACCTTGTGGGGACACCTAGAGACGATGGACTGTCTCGTGCTTACGATACAGCCGGGCTTTTCGGGGCCCTACGTTGGGCGCCATTTATAGTGATTTAGAGATGTTCAATATTGTGCGTAAAAGACTGCAGCGATGTTCTGCTGCCTCGGCAGAAGAAGATGACAATATTTGCCGAGAATGCCCTCGTCTGGAGACGCGTGAATGCGCTGGCAGGCTAGCATTGCGGTGTCGTGGGGCGGGTTCATTTCCCCAGCACGAGGACCCACTACAAAAAAATTTCGCATTCACGAATTGGACTGCTGGAGATCAAGAGGCAACCGAAGTCGCAAAAAGTGTAGATAACTACACCGAGGGAATTAGAGCTTGTCACGAGAACAAGGGGAACCTGAAAAGAAAAGCCGACGGAGTTCATGGCCCACAAATGAAAGAGGGGCAAACGGGTGATGGTGGAGCCCCTTCGCACCCACCCAACCGGAATAAATCCATATATATGCTGTTGCAGTGGCCAGGTATTCCTCTTCTGAGTGGAAAACTCATACAACTTGAATTGCATGAACCTTCCCATCAGAAGGGGAGTACCCCGGTGACCAATTTATGCCATAGAATTATACAATTTGAATGCATAACTCTATGCCATAAAGAGGCACTCTGCTTGGGCCACTCGCCCGCCACAAATAATCTAAATCACTCTAAAGAACTTCATGGATGAATCGTAAATCACTCTTTTAATCAAAGATTCCGTTCACTTTTCATTCCTTTATGCACGTCGCTTCCTACTTTTGATATTCCAGTCCGCCCTGTTCACTTTTCTCATTGTAACTCGTAGACAAAATAATCCAAATCCGGTGAAACTCGAAGCAGAACGCACACAATAAGCTCTGTTCTCAATCTCCCATGAATTCATTTTTACCGCTTATTGCAAATAATTTCAATTGGCACCAATGACAAAAATACTTTCTTTTGCCAAGTCAAAATGCAACACAAGTCACAATTGCACATTTCACGGTACGGCACTCTGCGATTTTGGAGTCTTTTCTAATAGTCCGATTGCAAATGTTCCGAACTATTCTTACAGACAGAATTCGCACAAATTAGGAACCATTTTACATGGAAATTCGAGGATTTTCCACTGACCGTCACACATGTGCTTCGACGCCGAACGTAAACCCTCCCGAAAAACTCAGATCGCATTCACGCGCGACTACCCGGTCTCACGATCTCCAGCTGACTCCTCTCTCTTCGCGACAGCACCAGCAACCCCAACCGGTTTAATGTGCGCTAAGGAACCTCTAAGCGCCTGACACGGTAATGAAGAGAAATCTGATAGTAAGTATTCAACTTCTTGGAGCGCTACGTTTGATACAGTACCGTAATCGACGAAAAATACTTTGACACCCTTATTCTCAGGAATCTCTAATATCTGAGCTCGATGCCATAGTCCCATATACATAGCGCAACATACTTGTCCAGGTTTATAACATGATTTATGGAATTGCAAGTCATTCGGAGGTAATTTTGTATATATATTTTCAATGTGTTGCATCAATGTATCCAACTCGTGATTATCTTTGTACACATGAAACCAGAATTTAAAAGGATTATGAACCTCTGCAATAAAAACACCAAACCAGTTAGCATCTTCTAAACCCTCCGGTAATACTGTTTCAGGGATTTTCTCTCCATATTTCACAGCATCAACGGGATAATCCAATTGAAATACAATGTCATTTTTCTGTAACTCAGGCACAGCTTCAGTATCATCTTCCTCTACTTTTTCCGTTTGTTTCGTAGACTTTGAGCTGAGATTCAATTCAGAAAATTTCTCTTCAAGTTCTAGTAATTGCTCTTTGGAAATCTCGCCCAACGGATCATCATTAGGATTGGATTCGTACGCCCTCGAACTTGTACTCTCTAGTAAACTATACTTTTGCTTATCACAATCAGTTGTTGGCTTGGATGTGGAAAGACTTGATTTACTGCTCTGAAGTGCAGAAGGAAAATGTTGCATTCGTTTAATTTATTCCCGATTCAATATCGCGTAAGGCAGGGTCTTGCGGTACGTAAAAATAATGATTTTATTTATCGGCACTTCTAGGTCTGCGTTTTATTATTTCTCCTTTCAAATTCCGAAAACTCTTTCTTTCTGTCTTTCCAATTTATCGTTATATCAGTTTCAATTAGTATTTAACCGTTTATTTACGCTCACTTCCAATTTAAACTGGTGTGTTAAAAATTATTGTTTGTCTCGAGTGCATTAGAAGTTGTGTTTAAAAAAAGTTCATTATAATGGACCGAGATGCATTTGTTTTTTTATTATTTTGAAAGCGAATGGAGTATTAACTTTCATTATGATAATTATAAAAAAAAAAACAAAATTTCAAGATAGTAGCACGAAACGAAAAAGCTCAAATTCATAGAAGTCATTACAATGATAAAGAAAATTGAGGAACAATCTTTGAAATAGAAATGTATTTAAAGCTATCACATTCTTGACCTCTTCAATCACTACATATCCCTGTTTGAAATTTTCTTAGCTGGGGTGTATATTAAGATATTTATCCCTAAAAGCCTTTTATTCTTACCTAGTTGCAACTTGTTATATATTTTCTTGAATTCCTCAATGTGTACACTATTAAATATGTTATCACTGCTTGATAACGCGAGTTCATTTATTTTTATATTACGCAAAACATCAATGAGTTTCTCCATAATGAAATCTAGATTTCTTTTAGGATTATCACTCTTCGATTTATATATAAAGGATGATAACTTCTTTTCATCAGGAACTGATTCACTGGAAAATTTATCGTTATCACACATACTATTATTTCATCAGACGTACGTAAGATTTTTAAGTGTAGGATTTCTTAATTCATTTATCCGCGGTATATTAAATCTAAGCTTAGTAACATTTTTGACGTCATTTAACGATGTGCAATTCCAAATATGAAGTTGATCAGGCTTCAATTGGACATTGGCATCGGTTACATTGCTTTCTTGTGCACCTGTATTTTGTTGCTTTTTATTCATTCCCCTTGTAATAGCTAAAGTTTTCTTTACTGATTCGTCTATTTCTGTAGGAATCATGCTTCATAAAATATCGGTATTCAATTCAATGCGAGATAAGACATCAGCATTCGTATTAATTTTGCCTTTCTTATAAATAGTTTCAAAATCATAGTCGGATAAATCTAATCTGATTCGTGTGAGTCTAGAGGATGGGTTTTTGTGAGTAAACAGCGAAACTAGTGGGCGGTGGTCTGTCACCACAATAAATTTTCTGCCATATAAATATGGTTTGAAAAAGTTGATACCCCAGTGTATTGCAAGTAATTCCTTCTCAATTAAAGGCTTGTTGGGTTCACATTTATTTAACGACTTACTTGCATAGGGAATGGGTAGGTCAGAACCGATTTCTCCTTGAGACAGGACTGCTCCTAATGCATAATTAGAGGCATCTGTTGTCAAGATAAATGGTTTATCCAAGGCCGGATATTCTAATATTGGTGTCCTCATCGATTTTGACTTCAATGATTTAAATGCATTTTGACATGTTTCATCCCATATGAAAGTTACTCCCTTCTTTAGAAGTGAATTGAGAGGTTTTGCAATGCTTGCAAAGTTGGGAATAAAACGCCTATAATAATTGCAAAATGCAATCAATCTACGAACTTTATCCGTATTTTTCGGAACTGGATAATCTTTAAATACCTGGTACTTGGAAGGATCAGTTTTCACGCCATCTTTGGTAATAAGATGACCTAAATAGACGACTTCTCTCTTTAAAAACTGACATTAATCAGGATTAAGTTTGAGATTGAACTTCTTTAATCTTTTGAAGACTTTCCTCAGGTTTTCGTTGTGGTGATTAATACTACATCCGAAAACAATTATGTCATCACCATACAGAAAAGCAGCTTCGAAATCAAGTCCACAAAGTGCGATCGTGAGCATCCTTTGAAAACTGTTTGAAGAGATTTTCAAATCAAAAGGTAATCTCTTAAACTGATAGTGACCATGATTATCGGAAAATGCTATAAGTGGTCTTGACTCCTTCTCTAATTCTATTTGATGGAATGAACTAGTCATGTCCAGAGTCGAAAAATATTTTGATCTGCCCAGTTTATCTAAGACATCATCCAGTCTAGATAAAGGAAATTTATCGTTGACTATTTTAGTATTCAGTCTCCGAAAATCAACAACTAAACGCCATTTCTATTCAATACGGTGATTTATAAGGGCTTACGAATGGCTCAATTTTCTCATTCTTTAAGAGATCTTGGACTTGCCTTTTTATTTCATCACATTACGAATTAAGGAGTCGATAATTTTTAGTGTACACCAGTATATTATCGGTAACATTTAAACTTTGAGTATAAAAATTGTTAACACTTAGCTTCTCATCGCCTAAGTGGAAAACATCCTGATATTCTTTTATTATCCCCAGAAGACTATCTCTAGCTTTAGGATCATATGAAGAAATGTTGATGGAATTAAGAAGTGTACTAAGACGTGTAGTGTTAGCACTTCCGCATCCTTTGAATGCCTTGACCTCAAAACTACGTAAAGGCACAGTATCGATAATATTTTCAATACCATCGATTGTGACTCTTGAATCCCTCGAATTCAAAATTTTTATGTGCTTGATCCCTCTGGATGGTATAATGATATTCCCTACAAATATACCTTCCATTATTTTCTTATTCAGGATTATCATGTCTTCATTAATTTCCAAGTTAATCGGGAAAATAGCTTCGGTTCTGGCAGGTATTTTAATCTGCCCAATTTTATTCTGCTTGTATTGCATAGGTAGTATTACTTCTTTCTCATTTACTAGAAAATATATTGTGTAGGTCTCATAATCTATCTTGCACAAGAACTTTTCCAATAAATCTCTACCTGTGTGGGTGCGGTGTTCAGGGATTACATATTTCAGTGTTTATCTGACGTCTAACGAGGCAATGCGATCTTTTCGAACCAAACTCGATGCCCTGGAAGACGCTGTCTCGAACACAGAGGGCCACATGCTGGTCGGGGGAGACTTCAACGCTAGAGCCATTGAATGGGGTATGCCACAATCCGACCCAAGGGGAAAGCAAATCTTGGACATGGCGGCCAGAACAGCGCTTTTTGTCCTAAATACTGGTAACACCCCTACTTTCCGCCGCTGGGGTTGCGTAGGAACCATACCCGATGTGACACTCGCTTCGGAGTCCCTGGTACCTAGAGTACGCAACTGGCGAGTACTAGAGGACTACTCGGCTAGTGATCACCAGTATATAGCGGTTGAGATTCACGACAGTGCCACTCTGCGTGCATATGCTCAAACTTCAATCCTCGGATGGAGGACTGGAAGGATGGACGTTGAGAGGTTCGCTGACGCTGCTGGGAGCTCCGCCAGGGAGTGGAGGGCCTACAGCCAAGGACTTGGTGAACTCAACTATGAGTACCATCATAGCTGCTTGCGAGTCTTCCATGCCCCGTCGGAGACCCCGACATGGTAAGCCTCCAGTATACTGGTGGTCAAACGAGATCGCCGAACAAAGAAGCGAGTGTCACAAACTTCGGCGAGAGGCCCAGTGGGTGCGAATACGGGAGGAGGCAGACACTAGGCTAGCAGCGTACAGGTCCGGCAGGAAATATCTTCGCAGGCTTATTAACAAGAGCAAGGCCCGATGCTGGCAAGACCTCGTGGACGATGTAAATAGGGATCCATGGGGCCTTGGCTACAAGCTGGTCATGGGGAAACTTGGTGCCCTACGGAAGCCTTGTATACATGATGCGAAAAAGATGGACGTGATAGTGCAGGGACTCTTCCCCGCCCATCCCGTCCGTGTTGACACTGTCCATGGTGAAACAGCAGTCGAGTGCCCACTCTTTACACAGCTGGAACTGGAGGAGGCAGTCCTCTCCTTGAAAGCGACGAAGGCTCCTGGTCCAGATGGTGTTCCAGCTGAGGTTTTGCAGCTCGTCTATCACCATTGTCCTGACTTGCTGCTCAGCACATTCAACGCTTACCTATGGGACGGGATTTTCCCGGTACGATGGAAGGTGGCGAGGCTCGTGCTGGTCAGCAAGGGGAAGGGAAATCCTGAAGCGCCGTCTGCATACCACCCGTTATGCATGCTAGATACGGCTGGGAAAGTGCTAGAGAAACTCATCAAGGGAAGACTCACTGACGCGATTCGTGCTGCTGGGGACCTATCTCCTCGGCAGCATGGCTTTAGAGCAGGACGTTCTACCATTGATGCGATTGCAGAGGTGGTGAACGCGGTCCAAAAGGCAGAGGCATATAGTCGCACCAAGTGACGGATCGTCCTGTTGGTGACACTCGACGTCAGGAACGCCTTCAACTCCGCTAGATGGGTGGATATTCTGGACACGCTGGAAAACTCTTTTGAAGTTCCAGAATATCTAATGCGGCTTTTGAGGAACTACTTAAAGGACCGAAGCCTTCTCTACGACACGACACAGGGCCAACGAAGGATGGAAATTACATTGGGTGTTGCCCAGGGATCTATCCTTGGTCCGGACCTGTGGAACGTGTCTTACGACGGGCTACTGAGACTTGAGATGCCAGATGAGTCGCGCTTGGTCGGCTATGCGGATGATGTTGCGGCTCTAGTCGCCGGACGCACCGTTGAACAAGCGCAACTTAGGCTAGGTATGCTAATGCACCGAGTGAGGGACTGGATGACTGCTCGCGGGCTCAGTTTAGCACTGGAGAAAACCGAAGTGGTCATCTTGACAAAAAAGAGAATCCCTAGAGTAAGGATGATCAGTATTGGATATATACAAATCGAATCGAAGCCAGCGGTGAAGTACCTGGGGCTACTGATCGACTCGAAGATGAGTTTCTCTGAGCAAATCAGGGCAACGGCTGAGAAGGCTGCTTCGGGAATATCGGCCCTGAGTCGACTTATGGCCAACATAGGGGGACCCAGCCCATCAAGAAGACGCCTCTTGATGAGTGCTGTAGGGTCAGTGCTACTGTACGGAGCAGAGGTATGGGGCGACGCTCTCAGCAAGGAGGTATACCGAAAACGATTGGCACAGGTACAGAGAAGAGGAGCACTGAGAATTGCATCTTCGTATCCAACAGTCTCCGACTCGGCGGTGAGAGTGATTGCAGGCGTGATACCTGTCACCCTCCTTGCTAGAAGGCGCCGCGCTTTTTATCTGCGCTAAAACGAGGATGCGAGGGAGATGGCTGTCCGCGAGGAGAGACAACGCTCGCTCAACGATTGGCAGCAGTCTTGGGGGAACTGCGCGAAGGGAAGGTGGACTGCGCGCCTCATCCCGGATGTGAGACCATGGCTAAATCGAAGGCATGGTGAGACTGACTTCTATCTGACCCAGCTTTTGAGTGGGCACGGGTGTTTTCAGTCTTACCTGCACAAGATCGGTAAGTCACGGTCTCCCGATTGTCGGTTTTGCCCAGGAGAGGAGGACAATGCCTGTCACACATTTTTTGCGTGTACCAAATGTGCCAGGCTGCGAAGGGAACTCTACAGGGAGACGGGAGAGCTCACTCCGGATAATATAGTTGCGGTGATGCTCGAATCGGTTGACAAATGGAACCAGGTGGCACATTATGCTCGGGCAGTCCTGAAAGATAAAAGGGACTCGCAGCAGCCGGAGGCGCTGGGGCTGGGGGATCGCTCTTCTGGTATTACCTCTTCCCCTCTCCCCTCCCTCTAGGAAAGGGAGTCCCCAGCTTGAAGGCGCCCCACAGCGTAACAAAACGAGACCTGGCCCGAAGTAATGTGTCAAACGGTTCCAGGCTAGGTTCTCAGATTGACAGGGGAGGTGTTTAGTAGATAGTCCAAGGGTATCCTCCATGGGAGTCCCACACTGCTAGACTTGGCGGGCGTAAATGCCTTCACCTCCCTACCACAAGCAAAAAAATCTCTACCTATTATCCCATCTGTATTGATAGGGAATTTCTTACCCGCAATGTAAAATTTTCCATGAATGATGTTATCATCATTCAAACTCATCTCAAGATCTATGGATCCGTAAGATGTGATCGTTTCTTTCGTAATCCCCGTTAATTTACACTTATTATCCGACCAAAATAATTCATCACTGTTAATCTTCTCACATTTACATAAGGAAACATCTGCTCCTGTGTCTATCAAAAATTTCATTTCTTGAGATGCATTCTTGCAAAATACACTAATGTAGTTTGCACAATTATCCGAAATTTTATAGACTCTTTGGCCGGAAGGAATCTTTACTCCATTCCGGAGTCCAACGAGTTTTCCTGTTCCTGTACGACGTTGATATTATTCCTATCCCTGTTACCATTGCGTCTATTAACTCTGTTATTGGTATTATTAATCCTGTCGTACGTATTGTTCTGACCAGAACTATTTCTATTGTCATCTCTTCTTCTGTAGTTGTTCCTACTATAACTACCATTATTGTTACCATTGCTATTCTCGTCATTATTATTATAATTACGTCTCTTATAATTATTTCTATTACCATTCCTATTATCATCACTATTTCTATTATCATTTTTTCTATTCCTATAATTTCTGCTACCTTTTCTATCACCCTGGTTACGATAATTCCTATTTTTCTTATAATAAAATACACTATTTACTTGACCCGACTCAGTTTTTTCTACCTCAAGGGCTAAGTCTGTAGCATCAGAAAAACTCATTGGTCTAGCCGCAAAGATAGTGCTTCTCAATTGGTCATTAAGTCCATTCTTAAACACAGTTAGGGCATATGAGCCGTTCATCCTCATAATCGTGTTTTTCTGATCCTGAGTGGCACTTACACCAAGGTTAGATATTTGCAGGCTATTCAATTCATCCACTAAATCTGTTATTTTGTCCTTATAAGCGGAAACACTAAGTTTACGCTGTGTAAATCCACTTAAAATGGTATGTATATTAGGGATAGTGTTAGGGCTTTTATATTTTGCGTGTAGCTTTGCTGATAATTCGTCAATTGTCTTGGGAATTCCTGAATTACCTATAGCTGTCTGGACACCAATGGACAATTTAATATTGTATACAAAATCAATTAAAGCTTCTATCTCTTCTGTAGATAATGTTTTATAAAATATTTCTACTAGTTTCAGGAATTGCTGTAGAGACTTAAAATTTCCTTCAAAAACAGGAATTGTCTTTAAACAAAATTCTAAATTAAATTCTGCCATTTTCGTTAAATTTTGTTTTTTCATACAATCAAGACTCTCTGATCATAAAGATAATAATCTCACAAAATTTTCTTTTAAATCTAATGTTTTTTCTTCCTTCTCACTACTAAACAACTGCCTTGCGTGTTTGCTTAAACCTTCGATGTATATCAACTTCGAATTTATAGTCTCTTCTGTATAGGGACGATTTTTACTTTTCCGAATATGAGCCAAAACTTGTTCCAATTCCCTTATAATTTCTTGTAACCTTTGCATTTAGTATAAAAGTATTGAAAAGAAAGATTTGAATTTAAACATAAATGTTTCTGTTTAATCCACTTTTAACATAATTCCTATTCTTAATATGATATACGTATAATATTGTTAAAACTACAAAAAAAATTAACGAAGTGACAATACTTTGCGTATATTCTATTATGAACGATTCGTTCACATTCATAGTTGTACACTTATTCCCCATTTTAATGTTTTCTTTTACCACCCAATGAATTTAATTTTTTAAACAGGCTCCTTTGTATTTCACCTTCAGACGGTGCAACTCCTTTCTTTCGCCCCTCAATCTAGCTTTCCGAGCTGCTCGATGCTTCTTTTTATTCCACTTACGTTCAATTTCAACCGCAGGTGCTGGTCGCTTCTGTCTTCTTAAGTACTCCTCCACAGTCAACTTCTTCGGACCTTCCTCGTGAATTGGTGCTGGAGTGTACGCAGGTGCTTCAATAATCACATTTGCCACTGGCTGATATTCTTCTTCTCGATTTCCTTGCAGTTCTTCCTCTGCTCGAGTCAATAACTCCTCAAATCTCCTATTCAGCATCTCCATCTCTGCTGAGTCGAATAAAGCCTCCATAATTGTCCTTTAGTTTGCAGGATCGCCATATTGAGTTATTCACTTATATATGGAAAATCAAATTAAAGAATTTACCTTGGTGTCGTCTAGCCCGAATAAATCTGGCCAAATTGGACTTGCACGAAGCGTAGCTTCTATGCAGCAAATGAAACCTAAGTTAGGCCGAAATGTCCAGCCAAAGTGTATCGACCAAAATGTATAAACTTTCGTATTAAAATAGTTTTATTATAACACGGGTCAGTAGTTTTTGATCTGAAATTAACAATTTCAATTCTTTATATACTAGTTCTTAAACCTAAAATCTATAACATACAAAATGTGTGGTCTCATGACCCATAATTTACTTCACATTCATGTTATACGATACATTGATGTATTCAATGGATCGTACAAGTGCATGCATTCATCGCATACTATCTACGTCGTAAATCAAGTACATGCGATCGACCTTATGCAAACATATGGGATTTGTTTTGATCTACTTCCATGAATGTGGAAGAAAGTAAAAGCGAAAGCAAAACATTGAGCGGTGTCGTCTTACACATGCATTCGTTCTGAGTAATTTATGTTGGGTTGTTTTTACATGAAGAATGTAATGAATTATTGTTCTAGGTAAGTATAGGAATTAATGGTAAGTATAATAATAATCATGAATCATTACAATAGCATTCTGGTCAACGAGAGAAACGATCAATAACTGTAAGAAGATAGGAATATCCTTGAGAAGGAGACAATGGTCCTACAATATCTAAATGAATATGTGGAAATCATTTTGGAGGTATCGGTATATTGTCTATTTGTGTTTTATTGTATTTATGTATTTTGTTCTTTTGACAAGCGTCACATGCTTGTGTCCAATTGTAAATGTCTTTATTCATTTTAGGCCAATAGTAATGTATTTCGAGGACAAGTTATCCTCATCATCAGTGGCGGTATTCTGAAGCTCTTCTTATAAATACCGGTATCTGGTTAAGAACATTAAGAATAAATAGCGCTTTTAAAGGAAATTTTATATTTTTTTTATTTTTTCAGTATCATTACAGGTGCTATTACTGCCGAAATGCAAATCGTAGATGAGACGGCCAGGCCCAATTCGGAATTCAACAGATTCTTGAAGCTCAACAAGTCTATAGGGGTTGACAGAAGACATCAGGTTTCTGAGACTGTGCCTTAAGTTTAACGTGACACCGAAGAGTCACAAGGTTTTTTTGAAGAAGAATAAATAGCGCTTTTAAAGGAAATTTTATAACTTTTTTATTTTTTCAGTATCATTACAGGTGCTATTACTGCCGAAATGCAAATCGTATTCAAATCCTTTTCTAGTATGGTGCTTATGCTCTTCATTTGTTTTACTAAAAACAATGATGTCATCGAGAAAAACATAGGTAAAATCTAGACCACTTAAAACTTCATGCATCATTCGTTGAAAAGTTTGAGCCGCATTTCTCAAGCCGAAAGCCATGCGGGTAAATTCAAATAAACCAAACGGAGTAATAATGGCTGTTTTAAAAATATCCTCAGGAGCGACAAGGATTTCGTGATAAGCACGAGTTAAATCAATTTTTGAAAATATGCTACAACCACTCAAATTTATTGAAAAATCCTGGATATGAGGAATAGGATATCTATCTGGTTCTGTTACGGCATTTAGCCTACGATAATCACCACAAGGGCGCCAATCCGATGAATCTTGTTTTGGAACCATATGTAGAGATGATGAACAAGAAGATGAAAAAGGTCGACATAAACCGATTTTCATGAGATACTTAAATTCAGTTCGATCTTTTAGGGTTTTGTACTAAAATACAAAACCCTATTGCAATCACGACCTGTGTCCGTCTGTACGTCCGTCCGTCCGTCTGTATGTCACACCACTTTTTCTCCGAAACTATAGAGGCTACAGCCATGAAACTTAATAAAAAGGTCAGAAGTGGTGACTTCTTGAAAGTTCAAGGGTGGAAAAATTTTTCAAAGGGGTTTAAGGGGGGTCACCCCATATAGGGAGGTGACCCCTCAAAAAAATTTTGTTCACCATGGGTAGTCGAGTAGGGTGTCATTGGAAGGGTCTCAATGAGATATTTTCAAAACAAGCCTTAAAATTGCCTTATGAGTACCGAGGGGGGCAAGGGAAGCGGAAATGTACGAACTTTTCGCGTACCCCCCCCCCCCCCCCCCTCGCGATTGGACACCTTCCATCCGAAAAATCTGGAAATATCATGAATGTAGGCCTTAATGAGCACAACAACAACAAATACGTGAGAAGTCGAAATTCACTCAACTTTGCTAGTAATAGTATGATTTATCGATTTTATGTTTTCTTGAATAAAATCTTAACGGTACCCTTAAATTCAATAAAAACAGATGAGAACAGATGACTATTTATAAGATTGCTCTTTTCTGAAAGTTTCATAAAGATCGAATAGTATTTAACGAAGTTATAGCAATTTGAATTTCCCTGTATTACTATGGAACAATATGCCCTGTATTACTATGGAAACATATGGCTACGGAGCCATATGCGCTTTTTACCGACTCAGACACTACCGCTTTGCTAGGATTTGCATGAAAATTCCAGGAGTGATAGGTATAGAGGCAGGAGAGAGCTCCTAGCAAAAGGGCTTTGAAACCATTTTAAGATTCGAAAAAATTGGCCATGAATCGATGATTACAGTACAGAGGAGTGGCCCCTGAAAAAAAATTTCATCAAAGGTAGCCGATATGAGTAGCAACTAAAAGTTCTCTATGAGAGCTTTTCAGAACAGTTCTTAAGCTGACAGTTTCCTTCAGTGGGGGGGCGGGGGAAATACATGAAAAATGTGTTTCCTCCCTCGCGAATGGACACCCGTGATCTAAAAAATATGAAAAAATTATCGAGGGAGATATTCATGGATATAACTATAACAAATACCTCAGAAGTAAAATTCTTTCAACTTTGTTAATAATAGTATGATCCTCGAACATGACGTGTTTCTTGATTTTATTCGTTGCTGGTTACTGCATTTTGTAGGTTGAGTAAAAAAACCCTTCTGACATGAGCACAGGTCTGTCTGCCCAACTTGTTTTAATTTAGAAGCGTTAAGTCGTCTTGCTTTAGGAATTGATAATTGTCCTTTTGTCATTATTTTATGTTCAACAAAATGTTCAACTGGTTGATTAAAATCTGGTTCTTTAAGCAATTCTGGGAATCTTTTAACAAAACCTCCAAACTCAGATTCGATTGCATAAAATTTTAATGAAGAAACATTTCCTTGAAAAGCGATTTAAGTCTTTGGATCAATCATTTTCTTTCCTTTTATATCTATTATTAAGTTGAATTTCTCAAAAAAATCGGCTCCAATGATTGGTTTTGAGACTGATGCTATCATAAAATCATGATGAAAGGATCTCCGAAGACCTAAACTGAGTTCTAATACTTTGAAACCATAAACGTTAATGTTTGATCCATTTGCAGCCGAAAGAATTTGAGTTGGTCTTTTGAATTTTGAGAATATTGTTGAAATGGCTAAAACGGAAACATCAGATCCAGAATAAATTAAAAATGTTAACTCAGTTAAAGGATCTTTTATAAATAAGCGGCTAGATTTAATTTTTGTTAATCCGTTATCTGCCGTTTGGATAACGGACGGTTTTAGTTTAACTGATTAGACCCATATTTACATGGTGATATGCATTTGCTAGCTTTGTCACCAAATTTATAATGATGCCAACAAAATTCATGTTTAATTTTATCACTTTTATTGTTATTGTAGCTACGATTTCTACTTCAACTTTTGCTTCTAGATTCAAAACGACTACTATATTTAAAATTGGAAAATATTTGTAAATTTAAACTCAGATCTTTGATCATATTTTTTAATTCAGCAATTTCGTTTTTCTTTTGCTGATTTTCTGTTATTATTCTAGCCATTGTGAAATCGGTTGGGGTAGATGTACTAGGAGAGATTGAATTAATTGAAAAATTTTGAAAAGGATGGATTTCTAAGATATCATCTGCCAATTTTGTGAAAACTTCTGGGTTTGTATTTGGTTGTGATTTAAGAATTACCTGAATAAATGTAGGCCATTTTCTCGACCAAAGATTTAAAATTAACTCATCAGACACGATTGCGCATACTCCTGCTAATTGTTTCAATTTTCTATAAAATTTTGATGGCTTTATATCCGCAATCTCAGTTCCAGAAAGTAGTTTTTCAAGTCGTTCATTTTCTGTAAGAGAATGCCTATCATTTAGCACTTTTTTAATTACGGTATAAGTAGAACTAGAATTAGTAGACGCATTTTGAATAATATCGTATACAGAATCTATCAATTCAGGAGGAAGAGATGAAATTACATATTCAAATTTAGTCATCTCCTGAGTTGTATTCCTGATTGAAAAATGTGATTCAACATATGTAAGCCATGGTGCCGACAATTGACTCTAAAATGGTGGTAATTTTAAGGAAACCGCACTAATAGAATTTGGAATTAGATGATATGAAAGGGAGAAATCACCATTACCAAGTTCAGACTAAATTGCAGAAGCTGGTTCATTCGCCATTTTAAACAAAATTAAAATTATTAGTAATTCCCAAAGGGGAAAAGACTCGTGTCTGAAGGTTTTATATAGGGTAAGTCCGGGATAGATGGACCACCGGAATATACGGACCATTTGAATACTTTGCTCGTCTGTCAGAGCAGCGCCGCATTCGTTGGCTAGTATTTTTCTACTCGTGCAGACGTTAACACGTTTAGTTTTGCTCGTGAGTGTCACAGGTTTTTTAGGAAAAAAACTTTGTTTATTTCCTTTGGTGAGTTGAAAAATATATTTCACTGGATTTTATTATTATGTCGTTAAGTTAGTTTAATTGATTTTGACGTAAGATCAATGCTATAGTTCGATTGTATAGTTGAGTAAGGTCTTAACCTGAAATTGTGCTCCAGTAGCGTTGTTTGTCTGAATGAGTAGCTGGTCCATCTATCCCTGACAATTGGGATAGATGGATCAGTGACATTTGGGATAGTTGGCGCACTTGAAAAGAACCTGGAATAGTAGGACCATATTTCCTATTAGGACTTTACTTCTAACATAAATTAAACAATACTTACCAAAATTATTTTAAACACAAAGGTGTGTCCTGATACGTTGTTTTTTTTTATGTTATAGGAAAATGCCTACGTTTTATACCAGAAAACACATGTCTGGGAGGGGAAAATGGTCTGAACGTAGCTTGGAAAATGCAGCCAGAGCTGTTCAAAGTAAGGAAATGGGAGTTAATGCTGCAGCGAAGGTGTTTGGAATACCGAAAACAACTTTGAAAAGACGCATCAATCTACAAAGTTTTAGTAAAGGTTCCATGGGAAAAACCTCATTGCTAGGAGTTGAAAATGAAAAAAAATTGTAGCACACCAAAAAAAATACAATCGTGGGAGTTTACTCCAACCAGAGGCTCAGTATGTTCTATGGCTTACTATTTAACTGAAAACCTGCAAACGAAGCATAGTTTCAATCATGAAACAAAGTAATCAGGCTACGACTGGCTTTCTTCTTTTCTTGTTCGCAATCCTGAACTGTCCATAGATGTCAAAGCGTATTTTGACCTCTTAAAGAACATGGCAACATTTTCAACATGGACGAAACAGGTTTACAGCTAAATAACAAATCAGGGAAGGTAGTTGCTTTGAAAAGTTCCAAGAATATAACTTCTGTCACTTCAGGAGAAAAGGGTGAAACCATATCAGTATTGGCAAGTGTGAATGGAGAGGGTACATTCTTACCACCTTTTTGCATAATGAAACGAAAGAACCTAAAGCAGGAGTTTTGCGACGGTTTACCACCTGGTGCTGAAGTAAAAATGTCGCCAAAGTCTGGGTTTGTAAATAGGGATTTGTTTTTTGATTGGCTAAAAAACCATTTCAATCCAAGAAAACCAGCAGAAAAGGTGCTTCTTCTTCTGGATGGACATACATCACACACTAGCTGCGTTGAAATGCTAGAGTTCGCAGAAAATAATCAAATAATTTTGATGAGTATTCCTCACCACATCAGTCATTGTCTTCAACCGTTAGACCGCGCTTTCTTCAAGTCTTTAAAAATGAACTATTACTCTGCTTGCTCAAAATACGTGACCAATAACCCTTCAAGGAAGATAGCTCGACTGCAGTTTGATGCGCTTCTTAGCATAGCTTGGGGTAAGTCAGCAAACGCAGAAAATGGAATAAGTGGATTTAGAACGTGTGGAATCATTCCATTTGAACCTGCTGCGATACCAGACTACGCTTTTTTGTCAGAATAAGTGGACTCCAGGCCTCCAGATACGTCTCTTGTTTTCGAAAACGTTATGATTGGTGTTGATGTTGCTGGCTCCGGTATTTCAATAAATGATGCCACTGTTGTTGGTCTTAATAGCCCATGTGATGATGTTGCTGTGGCAGGTTCTAATTCCTCAAGAAGCGGTTGTAGTGCTGGTACTTCAAAAAGCTTTGAAAATATTCCTTTACCTGGACCTTCTGACAAGTACCAGAATAAATCTGAAATTATGACCCCTTCAAAGTTATTGGACAAACTACATTCAATGCCTTGTGTCAACAAAGTTCAGACTGTGAAAACAAAAGTTCAAACTATATCAACAGTGTTAAGCTCTCCAGAAAACATAACTGCTCTGAAAAAGAAAAAAAATGAGAGAGAGTCAAAAATTAAAATAAAAGAAGAAAAGAAGAAAGACTGGGAGGAAAAGAAGAAAGACCGAGTCGAAAAGAAAAGAGAAAAAGAAGCTAGAGAAAAGAAATGAGGACAATATGCAAACAACGATCAATAAAAGTAAGAGAACGCGAAAAAAAGGAGTAACGTCATCACGAGATTCCGAAGATATTGATATCGACACAATTTGCAACGACAATCTTTATGAAAGTGACTGGAATGAAAATTTCTGTGTATGGTGTAAAGAGGACTACAACGAAACAAAACAAGATGAAGATTGGATTAATTGTGTGTCATGCTCCCGCTGGACATATGAAGGCTGTACAAGATTCGAGGCTAAATGCGATTCCTGTGGAAAGCAAGATCCTCCAAATATGATGACTGCTGAATGATTCAAATTTCTAGATACTGAGTTATACTAGCTCTATTTTTTAATTATTTTAATTGTTAAATCTATTGATCATATCAAATAGTTTATAACTCTATACCCTAACTTTATAGCTTGGAATAAATAGTCTTCATACCTTTGATAACATGTATTTCTTGTGTTATATTCTGATTCAGTCACGTAAAATAGAGGTCCATCAATCCCTATTAGGTGGTCCATCTAACCCGAGTATGCTTGGGATAGAAGGATCATCGCGCAAAACCAAAAAAATATCATAACTCCCGGTGTGATAAGCTTAACAACTGCAAACTTCCTCACAATTGTCTAAAGACATATATACTTATTAAAAAGATATAAAACTTATCCTAGACATTGCAAAATTTCGGAAAAAATAGCTTTAGTACATGGACCAACTATCTCCGACTTACCCTAGCAAATCCAATATTAACAAGTTGGGTAGACAGACCTATGCTCATGTCAGAAGGGTTTTGTACTCAACTTACAAAATGCAGTAACCAGCAACGAATAAAATCAAGAAACATGTCAAAGACGATTTAATTGGAGAAAATGTGAAATTCGAGGATCATACTATTATTAACAAAGTTGAACGAATTTTGACTTCTGAGGTATTTGTTATAGTTATACCCATAAATATCTCTTTTGATATTTTTTTCAGATTTTTTAGATCACTGGTGTCCATTCGCGAGGGAGGAAACACATTTTTCATGTATTTCCCCCCCTGTGCTCCCACTGAAGCAAAAACTGTCAGTTTAAGAACTGTTTTGAAAAGCTCTCATAGAGAACTTTCAGTTGATACTCATATCGGCTACCTTTCATGAAATTTTTTTTCAGGGGCCACTCCTCTGTACTGTAATCATCGATTCATGGCGTATTTTTTCGAATCCTAGAATGGTTACAAAGCCCTTTTGCTAGGAGCTCTCTCCTGCCTCTTCGATTTGTTTCAATTGTATGTACTCATCTTCATGATACCTATCACTCCTGAAATTTTCATGCAAATCCTAGCAAAGCTGTAGTGTCTAGGTCGGTAAAAAGCGCATATGGCCCCATAGCAATATGTTTCCATAGTAATACAGGGCATATCACTCCATAGTAATACACGAAAATTCAAATCGCTATAACTTCGGTAAATACTATTCGATCTTTATGAAACTTTCCAAAAAGATCAACCTTATAAATAGTCATCTCTTCACTAAATTTTATTGAGTTTAAGGGTACCGTTTAGATTTTATTCAAGAAAACACCAATTCGATAAATCATACTATTACTAACAAAGTTGAGTGAATTTCGACTTCTCATGTATTTGTTGTTGTTGTACTCATTTAGGCCTACATTCATGATTTTTTTCAGATTTTTCGGATGGAAGGTGTCCAATCGCGAGGGGGGGGGTACGCGAAAAGTTCGTACATTTCCCCTTCCCCTGCCCCGCTCGGTACTTATAAGACAATTTTAAGACTTGTTTTGAAAAGATCTCATTGAGACCTTTCCAATGACACCCTACTCGACTACCAATGGTGAAAAATTTTTTTTGAGGGGTCACCCCCTTATATGGGGAGACCCCCCTTAAACGCATTTGAAAAATTTTTCCACCCTTGAACTTTCAAGAGGTCACCACTTCTGACCTTTCCACAAAGTTTCATGGCTGTAGCCCTTATAGTTTCGGAGAAAAAGTGCTGTGACATACAGACGGACGGACGGACGGACGGACGGACGGACGGACGGACGGACGGACAGACGGACACAGGTCGTGATTGCAATAGGGTTTTGTATTTTAGTACAAAACCCTAAAAATTGAATTAATTTATTTGAACCATATATATCATGGATTCAAATTTTCAATTTGTGTTTTTTTTTGAAGGAAAGGAATTTTATTTTTAATTATCTATATTTAAAATAAAAATAAATGATAATTTATGAGCTATCGTTCGCGGTTGGCAAAAGTTTTTTTTAACTGACTTCCAAAAGAAAGAAGGTTATCAATTCATTGCGCATATTTTTTTTTTTTTTGCTTTTTTTTTGTATGTTCACGCATAACTTCTAAACGGAGATAGATAAAAGAGTCCTGTTTTTGGCAAATGATACGTCTTTTATCCAGTTAGGTCCCGTTTAAAGGATACAAAATTCAAGTAACGGTAAAGGACTTTTATCCTTAAAACTAAAAAATTCCGACTTACACCCCGATTTTTTAGCATATCTGATCGACGCGTGTAAGGATTTTGATTATAGAGGTTTCAAATCAAGGACAACATATTGATCTAAAATGTTTCGGAACAGAATTGAAATCCCTCCAAGGGCTCTGTAGATTTAACAGTTAAATATGATACATTGATGTCGAGAAATTGAATTTAAATGATATTTCGTACGAAAAGTGCCAATTAGTTGGCACTCTGCAAGGATTCGTTGGAGATAGCGAGACCTTTGATGACGGATGATAAAAATGATCAGTATCCTTAATTTCCTGCATAAACGGTACATTTTAGTACATCATTTCTACCGGAAATAACCAACAAATTAATTCTAAATGTGGCAGAAATGCAATTCAACAATAGTTAAAGGGAACATTTCAGGATCCTTTTCGCTTCCGCATTCATTCTTTGCTTACCAATGAGCTTGGTATAGGATCCTTCTCACATCCTTAGACGTAAACGTTACATAAAGGATTATAAAATTCCCGGAAGAAATAATAAGGATTGAGTGATTGCAAATTATAGAGTTGACTCGTTACTTTCCAGTGAATATTATATGTAGATTACAACATATGCCCAGAAATCTAAAATTAGTGGTTTCAATACTAAAAACTGAAGAGAATCGCAACCTAAAAAGAAATACGTTTCCTGCTATACTTGATCATAACTGTACAGATGAAGATGAAGATGCATAGCCGAGTTTTCATTGAACTATATGGTATGATTTTCTTGAAATTTTCATGAAAATTAGGTGCCACAGTTAACTGAAAACGAAGGCGATGGGTATCGAAGAAATGTGAACGAATGATGCGGTTAAGAAGGATATTTTTAAGTAAATTTCATGAGATTGATTGCGGAGTGAACTGTATGTTCACATATATAAATATATATATATATATATATATATATATATATATATATAGATATATATAAATATATATATACATATATATATATATATATATATATATATATATATATATATATATATATATATATATGTATATATATATATAAATATATATATATATATATATATATATATATATATATATATACATATATATATATATATATATATATATATATATATATGTTTATATATATATATGTATATATATATATATATATATATATATATATATATATATATATATATAAATAGATATATATTTATGTATATATATATATATATATATATATATATATATTTATGTATGTATATATATGTATATATATATATATATATATACATATATATATATACATATATATATATATATATGTATATATATATATATATACATAGATATACATAAATATATATATATATATATATATATATATATATATACATATATATATATATATATATATATATATATATATATATATATATATATATATATTTATGTATATATATATATATATATATATATATATATATGTATATATTATATATATATATATATATATATATATATATATATATATATATATATATATATGTATATATATATATACATCAATATATATATATATATATATATATATATATATATATATATATATATATATACATAAATATTGTCGCGTGTTATTTGGTTCGCGGCCAATAATTTTAATGTTCCGGGAAAGTGAAAACGCAATGTCTTTTAATTTAAGTTAAAAGTGTTTATTTAATTAAATAAAAAGCACAATAATCAGTTAACACTTTTCACTAATTTTAATTGTCACTATTAAAATTTTCTAACACTTGTCCATAAATTTATTATCGCAATTGTCTTCTAAATCACTTCACTATTACAAAAATCACTTTTCTACTACTCGAATAATTTCGCTTCCCACACACAAACGCAGTTCTTATCGCGGTCGAATGAATGATTCCCCCCATTCATTCAGCTCGCCTTTATATAGGGTCTCTACCTATTCACCCATTTCTCGCACATTGGCGAACGTTCTACCTGGTAGATTCGAGCAAATTCATCAATGGAGTGACGTCACTTGCAGATGTTGATCATGCTTGTTGGGTTCTCGTAGTTTCGAGTGAATTCGTGTTCTTCATTGTTGTGAAAACAATTGCGACAGTAGCTCGCAGAATTATTTGTACATGTAATTATTTGTACATGTAACACTGCCCCCACCTCAGTTCTTTACGCCCCGAAAAGATGTGTCGCTATTTGTAGTCAATTCTCCCTGGGTGTAATATGGGGCAAGACGGTCCAGATGCACGATTTTCATTTTAGCTCTCGGCTTACGATGTTCCTGTATTCGGTATACGACGTCGTTGATTCGCTTTGTAACTCGGTATGGTCCCTCCCAATTATGTTGCAACTTTGGAGACCTACCCTTTCGCCGTTGCGGGTTATAAAGCCACACCAAGTCATCTTGCTGGAAGCCAGTAGAATTAGCCTTTAGATCATACCTGGTCTTCATGCGGTCAGCAGCCGATTCGAGGTGTTTTCGCACTGTCCGATGTATCTGGTTCAACCGTTGTCTTAGATCACTTGCGTACTCCGAGACCGTTTGGGGTTTCTCAGGGGGTGTTCCGAACTTTATATCGGCTGGCAGACGAATAGTCTTTCCAAAAATGACTTTGGCTGGGGCTTGGCCCGTCGATGCATGTTCGGCAGCTCTGTACGCCATCAAAAATAATGGGATATGTCGGTCCCAGTCCCTTTGGTTCTCGTCAACCATCTTGGCAAGGTGTTTATTGAGCGTGCCGTTGAAACGTTCGACCATTCCATCGGATTGGGGATGCAGCGGTGTTGTCCTCGTTTTCCGTATTCCGAGCAGCTCGCACATTTCGCCAAAAACTAGTGACTCAAAGTTTCGGCCTTGATCCGAATGTAATTCGCAAGGTACGCCGTACCTACTGACCCAATTTAACACTAGCTGTTCAGCTACGGTAGTTGCTTCCTGGTTGGGAATGGGGTAGACCTCGGGCCACTTGCTGAAATAATCGGCTACAACCAGCGTATATCGATTTCCCCAATCGGTTTCAGGAAAGGGTCCTGCGATGTCAACAGCAATCCTCTCAAACGGTACCCCCACGTTATAGGTTTGCATTTGTCCTCTCAGTCGTCGCTTTGGGCCTTTGACGGAAGCGCAAACTGTGCATCTGCGACACCAGTCCTCTACGTCTTCTCGAGCGTGGAGCCAGTAGAACCTTTCCCGCAATTTCGCTAAGGTCTTGTTAACACCAAGGTGGCCTCCCGAGGATCCTTCATGCATTTCCTTTACCACATCGTGGATTCGGCTTTTGGGTAGTATAGTTTGCATCCTATAGGAGCTGCCATCCGCCGTTTCCCATTTCCGCTTGAGTATGCCACCCTCTACCTGAAGGGAGTTCCATTGTGCCCAATAGCTTTTCAGGGTTGCGCCATGCATCGAAACGTCCTTCCACTCCGGTCGCCCAGTCGTCTCCTTCCATACGAGCAATGGTCCGATGTCTTCATCGGCTAGCTGGGCATTTCGAATCTCCTCCGATGACCAACCTTCATCGAATTCGGCCGTTATCAGTCGCAGATCAACGGGCGGTTCCTTTTCCTCAATCCGTCGGCAATGCTTGCAGTTAGCTGGACATGGGCGACGAGATAGGGCGTCAGCATTTCCATGAACTCCGCCCTTTCGATGAACAATTTCGTAGTCGTACGACTGCAATCTTTCGATCCATCTCGCAACTTGTCCCTCGGGGTTTTTGAAGTTAAGTAGCCATCTCAGCGATGCATGGTCCGTTCGAAGAACAAATTTCTGGCCATATAGGTACTTGTGGAACTGCTTGGTGGCCTCTATTATAGCCAATAGCTCCTTCCTGGTCACACAGTAGTTCCTCTCACTTTTTGAAAGAACTCGACTGTAATACGAGAGGACTCTTTCTTCGCCATTGATCTGCTGGGAGAGTACAGCTCCAATACCGCCGTTGCTTGCATCAGTGTCAACTACAAACATTTTCCCGGGTTTCGGATACGCCAGCACGGGTGATTCACACAGCTTTTCCTTCAGGGTCTCAAAGGCTGTCTGGCATTGTTCGTTCCAGACATACGGACGATTTTTCTCGGTTAGCTGATGGAGACACTTAGCTATTTTGGCAAAGTCTTCGACGAATCTTCGATAGTAGGTTGCCAGACCCAGGAAACTTCGTAGTTGGCGCTTATTGTTTGGTGTTGGCCAGCTTTTCACGGCTTCAATTTTCTCAGGGTCTGTTTTGACCCCTTCAGCTGATACGACATGTCCCAGGTATTTTACTTCAGCTGCGAAAAGGGTACACTTGTCGGGACTAAGTTTCAAATTTGCCAGTCGCAGTCGGGAGAAAACCTCTTCTAAGTTCCGCACATGCTCTTCGAACGTTCTCCCGATGACGATGATGTCATCTAGGTACACCAAGCAGGTTTTCCAGGTTAGACCACGTAGCACGTATTCCATCAAGCGTTCGAAAGTGGCTGGAGCATTGCAAAGCCCAAACGGCATCACCACGAATTGCCACAATCCGGTCCCAACTGAAAATGCGGTCTTCTCTCGGTCCTTCTTGTCAATTTCTACCTGCCAGTAGCCACTCTTGAGATCGAGTGTAGAAAACCATTTTGCGTCGGCTAAAGTGTCCATGATGTCATCGATGCGTGGGAGCGGGTAACTATCTTTCTTAGTGACGTCGTTAAGCTGCCTATAGTCGACACAAAAGCGAGTGCTACCATCCTTTTTCTTTACTAGAACTACAGGCGCGGCCCATGGACTTACAGAAGGTTCAATAATGCCTTGTTTTTCCATGTCCGAGATCAGCGCGCTCACTTCTCCCTGTTTGGCTATAGGGAGACGTCTTGGTGCTTGTCGAATCGGCTTGGCTCCCTGTGTATCTATGACGTGAGTTACCAAACTCGTTCGGCCTTGGTCATCCGGGCTTGTTGAGAAGATGTCACTGTACTTGGTGACCAGATCAGAGGCTCGCTTGAATAGCTGCACCGGCAATTTGGCTTGCTTCAATATTGCAGACGTGGATTCCCGGGCTTTGTCTGTGTCTTGCCTCCTTTTCCAATGATGGCCGTGAGTAGCTTCCAAAGAGGTGATGGTGGAAACAGGCTGGCAGCTGCCGATGACTTCTCCCGCTTTGATGCTCGTGGTTGAGTCTGCGGTGTTAAGGACTCTAACCGGCACATATCCGTTCCTTAAAGAACTTACAAGGCTTCGTCCTACAATCAAACTGCGCAATGCAGATGTCTTCGTTGGCTCTATCAGATAAGATCGGTGGTCTCCAGAATCACCATCAAGCTTGGCCCATACAATGCTTTCGGAAGAATTCGGTACATCAGTGTCAGTACATACCACTACATTCATCTTGGGGACTTGGACGCTGGGATCCTCCATCAGTACTTCGACATTCTGCCATTTCAATACACGTTGGCCCAAGTCCAACGTGATTCCATGTGGTCGCAGAAAATCCATTCCGAGAATGCAGTCATCCATAATGTTCGCGACCAGAAAATTATGTCGGAACACAAGGTCTCCCAACTGTATCTGGAGGTTGACCTCTCCATGAACAGGTGCAGTTTCTCCCGTAGCTGTCCGTAGTGAGAAAATTCTGCCCTTGTGAAGTTGTTGCTGTCTAACTAGGTCTGGTCGGATAATCGATCGGGTTGCACCAGTGTCGATTGTTATGGTGCAGTGTTCTCCGTCAATTTGACCCGGAAGACATAAGTCCGCTTCTCCACGATGTAGTCTTGACACGGTGATGGTGGTGCTGGGGACGTCGATCCTCCTAGCCAACCTCTGCCCCACGAAGTTGGCTCTTACATGTTTCCCGACCCCTCTGTTTGAAGGGCTTCCATTCTGGGCTCCAGACTCGGTCTGGATCTCCTCCTAGCTGCACACCCTGGACAATAGCTCGGTTTTCTTCGCTTCTTGCAGTCTCTTTGTAGGTGCCCCTTCTCTCCACAAATCCAGCATCTAGGCGCACCATTTACATGCGGGTCTCGCTCAATTTGCACGCGCTCGCACCTGCACTCGTCTGTCACTACCTCACGAACCCGGGCAGTGGTACGAGTCACATTTTTCGCTGCCTCAAAGTTCAGACTATAAGCCAATGCGTCCTTAACCGTTTGCTTTTGAGCTAAACGCACGGCTTGTTGCAATTCCGGGTCCTTTAGTGCGCTGATGAATGCTTCTGTCGCTGCATCATCTCGATGTTCTGGGTCGTAGGCTGGGTAAGCCAAAAGTGCCAGTCGCTCAATGTCTTGGGCTAGCTGCTGTAGGGTTTCACCAGACTTCTGCATTCGATGCCTTAGCTGTGACCGATAAATCTGCTTTAGATGATCGTCTCCATAACGCATGTCGAGCGCATTCATTATAGCATTCGGGTTTGAGTGCAATTCAACGGGGATCGTCTGCAACAGCTCGGCAGCTGGGCCTCTTAGAGCAAGAATCAATGCAGTTGCTCGTTCCTGCTCATTCCAGTGATTTATGCGAGCGGCTGCTTCAAACTGGGTTTTGTAAATAGTCCAGACCGTTTGCCCATCGAATATTGGTGCTTGCACATTTCTGGATGAGCTTTGCGCTGCGGTTATAATTGGGGCTGGTGAGGCGGTTACTACTGCCTTCGCTGCTTCTAATTCTTTTTTCACTTTTTCCATCTCATGGTTTATTCTCTCTTCGACCTGGCTGACCTTTCCCTCGACCTGGCTGACCTTTTCCTCGACCTGGTAAACCTTTTCCTCGACCTGGTCAACCTTTTCCTCGACGCCTTTTATTTGTTTGTTCAGATGGCCGAGCTCCGCTTTTATTTCGGTTGACTGTTTCTCCAGCTTCTGTGTGATGTCTGCCTTGATTTCGAACGCTTGTTGGTCCAGCTTCACTGATTGTTCATTTAACTTCG